>LD344208.1:230286-245014 GCA_001465055.1 Ptychodera flava | reverse complement strand
GTGTACCTTCAAAACACGTCGCGTGTCCGAATCACGCGAGAACACCGAACGGACAATGAATAGCAACTGAAAGAAACAAATTAACTTTTAGTATACATTATGTCAAAATACACAGATATTCCATTTCATTTCACTTTTCACAAGGTACGCTTTTTCACTTCAAAATGATATAATCGTAGCCAGCAAATTATGCTTTCAGACATATCAGAAATAGTACTATTAACTACAGAAGACCGAAAACACGGTTGGAACTAATATTGGGTAATTGGATCTTGATATTTTTCAAATTTCTCGAAGGTATTTGGTGCCCTATAGCTGCATGTTGCAATATTACAATCACCATCCAATTATCCCAAATTAGTTACAATCGTGTTTGAAACAAGTTTAGGTACTTCGAGATCAACAGGCTTGGTCAGAGGTCCCAGGGCGCCCTCACACGGCTGAATCTTGCACTCTAGCAGTACACCAGATGCCTTTTTTGTTTTTGCAACTACCTGTCACATATTGTTTCGTTATTTGTACTTCTTAGAATTATTTTAAAATGATTATCTGGGATATACTTCCGGTTTTCACCATAGATGCTTTTCAATTTTAAATTGCCCTCTTCCAAAGTAGCAATTTTTTCCCCTATAATGGCCACCGTAAGGATAATTTCATGATAGACGGAATGAAGAAAGACAATCAGCTGTAGACTAATATGAATATTGAAATTTACATCTACCATGGCTTTTCCTGATTGTTCAATTTTGCTTGGAATGTTATTACTTCAAAATTTAGCAAACGGACATATAATCCTAAATTAGTAGCTGTATTTGTGCTTGCAAGTAGAATCGGTGTGGACGCTGTGGCGTCAATGAAAGGTAAGTGTATGCAATTACCTCGCTGTTAATGGCAATATATCCGAGAAAAATGGTTGCACCCTAGGGATAAATAAAAAGAAACATATATACTAAATGATGATAGTCTAGACGAGATGCATTCGAAACATATTCCACTAATATGTAAATTGCGATTGCTGTATTCTGTTGAGTTCAGTGTTTTGGGTTTGGTTCTTGATAAACCAAATCACAATTCTGGATGTTAATTAAGACTACATTGCGACAGAGTGCCACTGCAGGAAGTGTTATCGTGATATATTGTGGACGTTCTCTGTATTGTTTGATTAGACGCATTTTATGATGTTTATTTGGGTAAGAAACCTCACGAGGTCGATCAAAGGCAGTACCGGCAGTACAGTAACTTTTGGCATGCAAAGAAAGTATCGTTCTCCCGCAGCAAAAAAAGAAATAGGGTCACATGGTGTAATGTGATGGCAGTATTCCACGGGCTCTTACTGTCCTGGCAAGAAAGTCAAATTACAATTCAGTCGTCTTGTCATGAGTAAAACAGTTTTCATCTGACATGTGAGATACTCTCTGGGTCATAGAAAACACATGATCTTACCGTGAAAACTAACAAGTAAGAGAAGAGATAGCCATACAAAAAGTTGGCATTAGCCCTCATTGCGAGACATCCAACGATCCATGTAGCGATGAAGCTTAGGCAAGTGAAGATAGTTGTCCGAAGTCCATGCCTAAATTTTATGGTAATCAAATAAACTCAAGTGAAAATTCCATCTGCAAATAATGTACCACATACAATTGGCCAAGGTTTCGTGATTTCATACAATGGACACTTTGTCCAGATGATGTGCTAGTTTGCTAGCATCTCAAAGCCATTTGGTATGTAAGTTGAATAAAGTACGTAAATCAAGACACGTACAGAGTTTTACCACTTGTTGCCGTCAAGGGAACATCTCTGATTCAAAGTAAATGACATTTCCTCTGTATTATTCAAGAAATATTATTCAACGTTGATGACAAGTCCGCACTTGTTAATGGGTACTTTGATTACAGGTCCTCGGGGAGGATACAGTCATGTTCATAAATTGGGTCTGTGATTAAAAATACTGCGATACAGATGGGACTTAATAGCCGAGAATTAGTTCCATAGGTAAAAACGTAAAACCAATCTGGCCTGCCACCATAATTATAAAAGGTCATTAATAGGTCAATTATGCATACTATCATAACACTGACAGATTGTCGCTTCTGTACCACAATTCATACATTGATGCAGTGCTTCTGGACATTCACCGCAAAAACAAAAATTCGTTACGTATGCAAATAAGCGATTATTTAAGCGTTATTGCTAAATGTCATTGAATGATATTACAACACTGTTAGATCAACATCTGTACCAAGTTTCATCAAATTTGAAGCAGTATTTCTGGACATTTCACCCGAATTAGTAAAGGTTATTACTATGCAAATTAAAGATTTATTAACATGTCACTGATTAACGTCTTTATTCACTGTTAAACCAATTGGAGCTCAACATCTGTACCAAGTTTTATGAAATTTGATGAACTATTCCTTGATTTAGTAGATTAACTATGAAAATTCATTAAATATGTAAATCAGCAGAAAAGTGACATGATACTGCTACATATCTTTGCACCTAATACACTACTGGAAGATCAACATCTGTACCACTGATATATGTCATTCTGTGTATTCTGTTCTGACCAACATCTCTACAAATTTTCATCAAATTTAGTGCACTTGCTCCATAAAAGAGCTCTTGCAATGACATAGACCCCAACTTGCTTGATAAATTTGGAAACAAAATGGCCGTCACGCGGCCATAATAATAGTATCAGAAAACAAATCGACTTGCATGGTATGTCATAAGAGTAATCCTTGCACTAAGTTTGAATGAAATGGCTCCAGACATCTCTAAGAAATTTGCGTGAGCAGACGGACGCACTGACATGACCAAACCTATAAGTCCTCCCGGACGTTGTCCATTGGGAAGTAGAAGGCGGAACTTCGAGGCACACTTTACATTTACGCACACCAAATACAATTTGAAAACAGAGAATACCAAGTGTCTATGAGTCGAGGGCGGTATTTATTAGGAAAGTACATTATTTCTGTCTTTTTACAGATGTGTACAAAGCGCCCTTACTTGATTTACAAAGGGTTAAAATCTTACCAGACTTTCTGACTTTCATGGCCGTAGAGCGCCAACAATGATTCCTTTGTCGTAAAGAGATGATGAGCTTGTCGTAAACAGCTTAAACACACCTATTAAAAGTGATGAGAATGGGAATGAATAAATGTCTAATTATGCATATTGCTTAACAGTTGACCACTCTGATTTGCAAATTTCAAACCGTCAATCATTTGACAAGTTGACAAGTTTGTGCATATAATCTTTAACCTACCACCAGAGAGACAGAAATCAACGTCAAAGTTATTTTCGTTGTGTATGGCAACCAGGTAATCCAGCACCTGAAAAAAGATGGGATGTAGTTGCTCAATTGAATTTACGGCTACCAGTCCATGAAGGTGTGTAAACGTAAAAGACAAGAAATATAAAGGGGGAAAATCGGTGTATCCATATTCCGTTTTGAGATAAATCGCAGAAAAATACAACACAAGTTTTGATTTTATGTATCAGGATTTGCTTTTTAATACTTTGCAACCCTTGAAGAAGTAGGGGACGCATAGTGCATTCGAGTTGTCGTCCCCCATTGTAACTTCTGTAACATTTTCTTGGAAATGACTTCCAGGAGTGCTAGGAAAAGAAGTGAGTTCCTGACCAAGCTCTGGAGATTCACAATATTCGATTTTCGAAAACAAACGTACAAAACAAGCTAAGTCAACATTTTGCTCATATACTTCCGTAAAAACTTTAGAAAATGACAACATTACGGAATTATGGGCAGATAATTCATATTTAATTGAAAAGAATCAATGAATACAACTGAGCTCTGTGATGTTACAATATTTATAGAAGGGTTGGACATTTTGCAGGCAAAGTTTTTTCTCTTGTCCATACATAAATATGTACTCACATACATACATATACACAAATACACATACATACACAAACGTACATACATACATACATAATACATACATAATACATACATAATACATACATACATACATACATACATACATACATACATACATACATACATATGCTTACATATGCTTACTATTTTCGAAACACCTGACATCACTTCTTGGTCTTTTGGCCAGAGGTCCATATATCTTTCTTTCATGAATTTGACTTTGTTTGTACCGTCTATTTACTGTCTGTTCTGTGCTGTTTTGTGTCTATGTTTACAACTATTGTCTTACAAATTTTGACCTAGTGTTATTGGATTATGGATTGGTATGATTGCGATTATTTTACATACATACATACATACATACATACATACATACATACAAACATACATACATACATACATACATACATACATACATACATACATACATACATACATACATACATACATACATACATACATACATACATATTATGCATGTTTTTAATGTTTATATGAACACAGACTTACCTCTCATCTGTATCGTCAATCTCATTTTGAAGAAAAAAAGATAAGGTGGCCATCAAAATGGGGGGTGCGAACCAACCGACACAAAAGTAGAGAACCCTTGAGAAGGAGATGAACAGATGGCGGAAAAAAATTATTAAATGACTCCAGAATTGAGAACGGTAAGCGACGGCACCAATGGCGACGACGATGATGATATTAAGATGGTAGGCGATGATAATGATGATGATTTGTCACTACTACGACGACGACAATGGTATTGTCTTCGAGACCATTTGCTTATAATTCAGTTAGTTACAGCAAAAGGACTAAGCCCTCCACTCAATGATTTTGGTATTTTATGCCCTTCCCCGTTTCTACGGAAAGACGAGTGCATTTTTAAAAACATGCTTGCGGAAGTGGAAAATGCTACTTTGATCTCGTCAGTAGCATCGGTAATGTGTCGGGATTTGTGCTAAGTGTGAAGAAATTAGGTCAGTGAGTCCTCCACTGGATTTGAACAAAACATAAAAGTAAAAATCTGGCTTTGTTATTTAGATAGTGTGATGACGATCCATTAATAGACAGAACTTCACTCCGACATTTCAAAGTCGCTAAACTGAATGATATGTGGGTGAACGTTTCTACTTACTTGTTCACTCTGGTCTTCCACACTACATTTCTTATGAGTGCCAATTGTGAGACGCTCAATATAGCCATCCATACAAAACAGGTCAAGGAAAATAAGTGGAACACCAAAGCTGTCGACTTACACCAAGACTGGGGATAAAATGAAATAAAAAGTCGTGGTTAACATGTCTGAACATTAGGTAGAACAGACCCCGGGTTCTCCTATTCCTTAACCATGGTGATGACGAGGAAAAAAGACGAAACTGAAAATATCTGATTCAAGGGATTATCTATGACCAAAATAAGTTTGTACTATCAAGGAACGTCTCAGTTTGACTATGCGAATTTGATTGTGCGAAAGAGGTAATTTTCAGAAAAGGTGGCGCTTTCCGGACTGAATTTGTCAACATCGAATAGATTGACGCCACGAGAATCCATTTTATGAGTAAAGGCGTGAAAGGAAATTGTAAGTTCAAATCACACAATAAGGTAATTTGGACGATAAGCAATAGTTTGCGAGAACTTTATCCGAAAAAACAGATTTTTATGGTTACAATTATAGCGATAAATTTCTGTGTTTTTTTTAATTACATGTTTAGTACACGATAGCCCAGTGAGGTAAAGTTTGCCCTGTGCCATGGACGTAGCTCTTGATCTCTCTCGTCCCTGTAAGGCCATTGTGAGTTACCCGACGCAGCGATATTGAGCGAAAGGTGTATCTGCAAATGCAGAAGTGAAGACCACTTGAGCGTCTCTTTTGATCACTGTGCCGTCAAGCGGTACACACCTAGTCGACTTGAAACAATTGATGATCTCGATGATAAATACGCAGTTTACAAAACTTCTGTTAGCAAAGTATAGGTCACAGAAAGGAAAAATCTTTCCGTATGTACAGTCCCTTGTTTATTGCATATTTTCGGTGTTTATTCTGCAGAACCATTGACTAGTCATCAGCTCAACCTGTGTCACTAGGTCACACGTGGGGTCGAGTAATAGTTTGAAGTCTATCTTGTAATCAGTCCAGTTACCTTCATTTCTCGCTATAATTGTAACCATAAAAATCTTTTTTTTTTCGAATAAAATATCACAAATATAGCATTTCAAAAGTTTGCTAATTTGCACGTTGCAAATTTGGGAAGTCTTTCCTTCACAAATGGATTTCTCACCACTACGTTCAGAGGCTGGCAGTATCATCTTGGTAAACATTTGAATATTGAAAAACTGCCTGTTCGAACTAATAAAATAGCTTTGCCGAAGATATACACAATGGTCAACATTCCCAAAGTATTTGAAAGTATATTTCTACCTATCACCATGCTTAAATTACGATTTACGATGTAATTATAATTTATGCATTGTTTTGTTTCAGTTTTGTTTTCAATTTTATACAAGTCAAATCTTTCAATAACTAACCTTTTTATCAGAAAACAACCGCGGTTTAGCGTGCAAAGTGCGCACTCGACATCTAATCACACTCCTGGCGCATGATTAGCATGGCGATGAGACAATATATATTTTACCTTGTCGTTCTCTGTTATCCTCATTGCAACCGGGATAGAACTCAAAAGACACAGGAAGGTCACTAGCAGGTTGTTCAGGGCAAAGTAAGTATCGGATGGAATTCTGGTAACAGAAAGATAAGGTAAAAATGAAGGCAGGTCAAGATGGTTCGATGGAGTCGATGTTCCTAATTGTCTGCAGCGAGGAAAAAGAGCGCCAGTACTTGGGATAAAAAAAAACATGTCATGGTTGAGCAAATGGTGTTTTCGGTTCTCTAGAAATGGAGAGAAGTTCCATTTACAAATTTGTCAAAACTAAATATGTATGATATTTTTGTTCAGAATTCTACAGTACTCCGTGCTTTTCGGTCTTGCTTCACGCTTTAACGTTCGGTCTCTTTAATACAGCTTCACAGTCTTCACAACATAATGCCAAATGGGCGAGCATTTGCTTTTTCCCTAACCTCATCAATGTACACTTCTGATTCTAAAACTTGCAGCATGTAAGGCTAAAATGGACTCCCTTTACGAGGGGGGAGGAACTCTACACAAAACAGTAAAAGCGAATAAACATTGGCACTCCCAGTGACTTCTGATTCCTGATTATGCGAATTTTAACTCTGACACACCTGGCTATTATCGAGAAGAACAGCGTCAGCAGGATTAGACAGCAGGCCCCAACTGCGGCAATCTTCACAAACGATGTGACTACACTTGTCAAAAAGTCCTGCAAGAAAGGGCAGGCATTCGAAACACTATAATTATAACGAAGGTATGTCGTCGGACCCCCCTACGAAACAAACTTCGAATATAATAGATTTGATTGCTTGTCCTCCATAGGCCAGTTGTTACATGTACAATGGCAAGGCTGAAAATGTTCGAACTCTCTTTAAATGGCCAACACATAAAATATTACCATTAATTTTGTTCATAATTCATTAATATTGATAATGATATCTGTGAAAATAAAGAAAGCTCATCACCTGTGGGATAATATCCATGATAACAGCAAAACTCTTCACTTTACTGCACACACATTCTGTGTATCCTTGAGAATAGTCTGGACCTATGACTTCGCACCCTTCTTTATTCCATAGTCTTTAACAACAAGATTTAATTGACCGATCTTAACGTTTGTACTACACACAAGTAGTGTTAAATGTAAGAAAGTACAGTACTGTATATGTACTCTTACGCATATATACTTCACAATGCCACGCGTTGTTTGGCCGTTTCCTGCGCTTTGTCAGTGAAAAATGTGATTGATTATATATTTATAAGATTTGAAGATTCTTAAAGCATGCTAGTCAGTTGAAACAATCTTTATAAAGGTAATGTGTACAACAGTTATTGTACTGTGCTCTGTGATTAGAACAATTGTATACCGCATATCTTTACTTTTGTTCTGTTGTTAATCGTCTGAATTCTCCATAAACTATTACAGTGCTTTCTCATCTGATACTGCATATATGCCATCATAGAAATCGACGGATCTTTGTTATTTGCCATTAAATGTATTTAATATGTGACAACAAACAAAACAAATAATACTCTGACACGAAACTATGAAACACTGACATCTTTTAATAAGTAACTATTACTTGGGTATAGATTGACAATGTTGTCTATATTATTTTTAGGTATTTATCTTGACTGACTTCATACAACTGACAGTAGTATGTGATATCACTAAAATTCACCCACCCGTATGGAGCTGATAAGTCCATGTAAGCACAGCGTGGATTGTCCGCATTCTGCAGGATGAAAATATAGAATAAACGTTGAAATTTTAATTGGTAGACAATTCGCTCTGTCCTAAATAGAATTCATGGGACTTATTCAAAGTCGTATTGATTTCATTTCTAAAACACGGTCATCCATCTATATGGAGGGGTAGCATTCTGAATTGAACATTTGTTCAGAAGTAGGGATTTATGTAGCCGAGCAGGTTTAATCGAACTGACTTCTCGGCAATAGGTGAATAGGTACCGTGGGATGTGGATTCCAATACGATCGAGCAACTATATATATATATATATATATATATATATATATATATATATATATATATATATATATATATATATATATATATATATATATATATATATATATACGATAGCTATAAAAATATATATATATAAATATATACGATAGCTCTTAACAATGAAATATCAAGAACGTTCGTCACTACCTTCAAATGTGTAAACCTCAGATATACGTCAGGTGATTCCATATCTTCTGATAAAACAGGCTGAATTGTAGCCGATATACCGATGGTGTTCACTTTATCGGAGTAGTCCACTGCTGTTACTGATTTAACCCATTGGCGCTGTTTGTTCCTGATTCAATGTGAAGTGGTGTTAATGTGAAATAGGGCCTAATGGATATGCAAGTTTAGAAATTTGTTAACATAAAATCTTAACAAATTTTTGACTCGATATTAAATTAAATCATGAGGGTATAGGAGGCACTTTGTTCCGGAAAAGCTATAAACCCGTGTGCGTATGATTTTTTTCGATCTCCTTACTAGTGTTCTTTAAAGGGAGAGGAGAGGAAACAAATCTACAAAAGTATTGAAGTTAACAAGCTCACTTCTTTCTGCTGATGAAAGTCCCGTCCACCAGTTTGGCCAGATTTGGACATAAAGTACCGACGATACTGATACGCTCTTCCGTTGTATTTGTCCCTAAAACATTATGAATAACCTAGTCAAATAGGTAACACATATTTTGAGATAAAAGTTAGGATCTGTCTAAAGAGCAATAAATACATATACGCGTTTGGTCCAAAGAAGTGCATTCTGCAAACGCTCCCGAAAAGACATCACCTCATGTGTCACAGAATTGGTTCTATGTTTTATCTTAAAGGTATACAGTCACCTGTAATCTAAATATGCCCATATATGGTCAAAGGGGCGTTCCTTGGTATTCAAAATGCCCATGTGAGGGCCCTGTTTTTAAAAAGCGGCCACCCGCTTAAAATCTGTGATTGGTTAGATTTTCTCTTTCCATGGTAACTGTGGCAAAATTGGAACAGGTGGCAGTATACCTTTAAAGTTTGTGTTTAAAATTACCATGGCAAATCATCGCTTGGGAAATCTGCACCGGAGAGGCACTTGCAATAGACACGCAGAATCAAAAAAGTTCATTTTCACGTGAAGTGTTTAAACTAATGTTTGTCCACTTCGATTTTCCCCTATGGAGTATTGTGCCGATCAATTTCAAACACTGCTCGTATTTCAATAAATGAGGACAACGTGTGGCATGACAGTATGGAAACTCACCAATTAGTTTCCTAATGGCATGCGCTGGAATAAATATGAAGTTCTCTTGTTTACTCGCATGATCCTGAAGTGTTATGTTTGCATTGCTTTCTGTTATGTTCAGGGAAGCATATGGTGGAAATACGTAATCCGACAGGTCTGAAGCATGAAACACCTCTGCTTTCAACTCTGTTTATTTAAAAAAGATATATTTCACAAATGGAGACTTGTTCTACCCAGCGGGTTATCACGGATTGCCTCGGCATGCATGAGGTATTCACTGTTCTTCAAAATTTTAAACATCATTCCAACAAACGCGAATCTACAAGAGGCATAAGTCAACGTCTGAAACAAGGGAAGAAGATTACAAACAGTCTTTCTTTAAGATACTACCAGTAATATCAATGGTGTCCTTTACTTTTTAAACGAAGTTTCTTGATCTCATATTTTTCTGTGTCGACACAAATTCTGTTTACTCAGTAGCAAGACATCGCAGGAAATACAGCACATCAGTAAAACCATATGCATTTCTCGTCAAAGTCAAGTCTCCGTCAAAGAATAAATAACATCAACGTGAATTTAAAATACATCACCCATTGTCCGAGGCTATCGATGAAAAAGAGTGTGCACGTGCACTGCAGAAGTATCAGCTAGAGCGCCTAACTCACCCACATTCTTTGTCTTGACTTCAAGCGTTTCGTTTGATGACTGGCGGAGAAACTGCCCGATTTGGGATCCAAAACTGTTAACTTGCAGCACGACATCAGCTGCACCGTCATACTCGTTGGTGTTCTGGCAAATAGAAAGTCATAGTAAATCTCAAAATTGATAACTTGAAATTCAATATTTAAAATTGTCATAAATGAACCTTTTGAGGAATTATGTTAACCAACTAATTGTTATTTATCTATTTACTCACGAACCGACAGGTTGCCCCAATGACAGGTTCGTTTGAAACAAAGTATAATACAAAGTACAAATAAACTAACAAAAATCAAAAGACAAACAGGACATTTCACATAAGATAAAAAAATCAACAGAGCCATGACACACTGACAGAGAAACATAAGGGCAAAATAAAACAATTATTCAGTAAGGTATCTTTCATAATGCATGTCGGAAATTAGTGTAGTTATTAAAATGTCAAAATTTTGCATGATAGAGTTAAAATATGTCTGAGTTCTTGATAAAAAAGAGAGTTTCAAAATATTGATACTGCTGAACTGCTGACGCTGGTCTGAAAAGAATTACGACGCAATGTAAAAGCAGGAACGTTAAAAGATTAATTTGTTGCGAGCACATCTAGTACGTTATAATACGTAATAAATGGTCATGTTGATGCTTTAACGTCGATGAAGGTACTAGAAATCTATTCAATTATAATTGCCCGACAATTGAAAAGGTACTGATGAAATAATGATGGTGACGACTGAGATGATGGTTACCATTATTATTATTTTATTAAAGAATCTTAATTATCATCATCATCATAGTTGTTTATGTTATTCTTGTTATTGATAGCAGCGATAGTAGTAGTTGAAGGGTTCTTTTTGTTATTATTATTATTGTTTGTCGGTAATTTCTCTAGTACATGTATTAAAATTTCTCTCTGCACTACAAGTGAAAAGCAACGCGATTAACTTTAGAGTTTACTCGGTTGATGTCGCTTTTACCCTCCTTTCAGCAGATCAGTCAAAGATATCACCATTTAGAAAATCACTTGACCTAAATTAAATTATCAAGATAACAAAAGTAGCCAGATGCAAACTAAATGTGCTCACGTGGTTTACAACAGGTTCATTACATAGTAGTACGCCTAACAGAACAATCAGATATCTGTCAGATCATTATATGTAGCAGGTTTCATCATCTTTCGAACAGTACTCTCGGAGGGGAATCACTAATGACAAAACTTCATTTAATATGCAAATGAGCTGTTTATTAACTTGACACTGCTCAATTCTTCATGAGACAATTAGATATCTAGCAGATCAACATCTATAGCACGTTTCATGAAATTTAATGCTGTCATTTTGAAGTAACATCACTAAATACAAAAGTCCATTAAAATGCAAATGAACCCTTCATTAACCTGACACTGCCTGGTGCTTTAAGCAATAATTAGATATTTATCAGATCAATATCTGTAGCATAATTTCAGCGTTACATGACTTATTACAAAGTTCATAAAATATGAAAATGAACCGATAATTGACTTCACACAACTAAATGCTTCACAACATAGTCAAATATCTGTCTGTTCAGTACCTGTAGCAGATTTCATCCAATTTGGCGCAGTTATTTCGGAGTTACATGACTAATTACAAATCTTCGTTAAATATGCAAATGAGCTATTTATTAACTTGACTGCTCAGTACTTCACGCAATAATTAGATATTTATCAGATCAATATCTGTAGCATAATTTCAGCGTTATATGACTTATTACAAAGTTCATCAAATATGCAAATGAACCCATAATTGATTTAACACTACTAAATGTTTCACAACACAGTCAGATATCTGTCTGTTCAGTACCTGCAGCTGATTTCATCCAATTTGGCGCAGTTATTTCGGAGTTATATGACTAATTAAAAATCTTCGTTAAATATGCAAATGAGCTATTTATTAACTTGACTGCTCAGTACTTCACGTGACAATTAGATATTTATCAGATCAATATTTGTAGCAGGTTTCACCAAATTTGGTGCCAGAATTTCAGAGTTATATCGCTAATTACAAAGTTCATTAAATATGCAAATGAGCAGATAATTGACATGACACTCACAGTATCATCAAAATGTTCTAAGATTGTCATCTGTGAAAAGTTTCATGAAATTTTGTGCGGTATTTCTTGATATATGTCGACACTGTCATTACTGTCTCCATAGTTACCCATAATATAAAAAAATAATAGTTCATAACTTCATTAATATGCAATGACCAAAATCTAATCAGTTCTTGCAATTAGCATACAGTACCTGTCTGCAAAATCTGATTGAATCTGTTCAGGCGTTTTTGAGTTATCGTGTAAACAGACAGGCAGGCAGACAAACAAACACACGCACACACACAAACAGACAGACTGACATCGCGACGACATTAGCTCACGTGTGTCAACACCTGAGCCAAAAATGAAGTACGGTTGTTATGTGATCTCCTGAGCTACACTGAAGATGTCCGAAACACGTCTGTTAGATTACAGCAATTGCCCCAAATAGACAAGGCTTCATGATCCTACCACCTACCTCGCTTACGCTGTGCCAAATATCCCCGAACTCTTCGTCGAGCAGTTGGCTAATACTTTCCATGGTAGTCTGTTAAAATTAAATCAAAGTGATTTATCCAATTACAAGAAAATGTCAAAAGAATACTTTAGAATTAAATCATTATGTCTCGAGTTTTTAAGCTTAGATTCCGATAAAAATATTCCTTAAGTGCGAGGTACGAGAATTGATACCCGGTTTCTCCGCCAATTTGTTGAGTTTGTAGTTTGGGGAATACGACTTAGGTACCAGTCTGGACGGTAATGAATAAACGTCTTATTAAAGCCCCAGTGCTGCTAACTTTTGATGATAATTTAACCACTTTTATTTTGTATGTGAACCATAATTCCTTGTTCTTCTCCCCAAAGAATGTTGAGATACACAGTATCCAGCTTGTCAACTCAGCCCCTATGGTTGTACAGTGCATTGTTATTGTTTAAAACTGACTTCTGGTCCGGACTAGAATTCAAATGTAAACAATATTCATGCATTTAGACATATAGACGCTAAGTTGACAAGCTAAATAGTGGGTGTTTTAACATTCTTTGGTGAGTAGAATAAGAAGTTGCAATTAATTTATAAACTAAAAAATAATGAAAAAACCATCGAGTTAGCAGCACTGGGGCTTTAATATAAGTAATATCATCTAAGGGTCATATGATATTTATACAAAAAATATGTTTCCTCTTCTCAATTATACTTTCTGTACCGATGAAATATTTAAACTCGACAGGCTCATAAGCATGATATGTATTTTCTAGAGATCAAGACCAGAACGACAGGGGAAAGACACAGAAAAGTGTCCACAACGCAGTTGTATCAAATGTCTGTAAGAGTGTAAAGTACATTAAGTTTTTCAGGATTTGACATGACAGTAAGTTCTTGCTGTCGAAACAAATTTGCACTTTTTACCTCTACAAAGCTGACATGATGTTCGAATGGAGCTGGCATGTCCAACGGGCGTTTATTAAGTGTTTCCGAGAGAACACCGGTCGCTAGGAGCAGGTCTGCCGGAAACGACAAACTATCGGGACTAGTCAAATTGTTAACGGTTTCCATTATATTGATTGCATCATCAACCTGTGTGATGTTTTTCACCTGTAACGCAATAGACAATACCACCATTAAAAAGACAGGCAAACGCGTAGTAGCCATTTGAGTACACCGAAGTGACGACTTTGCCATTCGTTGATGTTGCTTGCAAATAGACTACATGTCACTGTGAATGTTGAGTCTGTATTACCCCTATTTGTAACAATCAACCCTATTTGTAACAAAATTTAATTTTCAAAAAAACTTTGCCATATATGTTGAAATATTAATAAAATATGCATATTTGTATGTTTGAGGGCAATTTTCTTTTTTTTTCCTTGTCAAAACTCATTTTTCCGAAACTGCTTTTGTTACAAATTGGGTTGATTGTTACAAATAGGGGTGACATGTATCACCCCTATTTGTAACAATCAACCCTATTTGTAACAAATTTAATTTTCAAAAAAAACTTTGCCATATATGTTGAAATATTAATGAAATATGCATATTTGTATTGCCGGCTATTGAACCACTCTTTTTAGGGAGTGGAGATTTAGCCGACTGGTTCTGTCTCAGGCCTCTCAGCTAGGCGACTGATGCCGTATGTTGTGGGTTCGAATCCGATTGAAAACTATCCGTATTTTCTA
>LD344208.1:187647-201386 GCA_001465055.1 Ptychodera flava | reverse complement strand
TTATATCACTGTGACTTCAATGTTCATAGCAAGTTTTGTTCAGTTTGGTCTAATATCCATGAGATATGTTTTCATTCTGAGAATATCTGATTTCTTCACAAAAATATTAAGCAAATATAAGAATTAATTATACAGACAACACGGAGTTAATCGGTTCTTGCAATTTCCACACAGAATATATAAGTACTAGATTTCATTCCAATCCGATGGGCCGTCCTTGAGATATCGTGCCTACAGACAGATAGACAGCAGTACGACAGTAGTTCATGTATATGAACATGTAAGCTAAAATGAGAGGGGCTGTTTGCCATACGTACAGGTAGTAAGGTTTTCTCTTCTTTTGGGGGAGCCATCATTATTTACGGCATTGGGGTCGGAGGAATTTCATCAGAAACTCAGAAATTTCGAGTAAACCCCTTGCCAACCCCTCTCTAAAACAGAAATTTTGACTGACCCTGCCCCGCACTTAGAAAAGGGAAATATCAATACAATAATTTGTAAAATTTACAAAAATACAGCAGTAGTAAAAACTTTTCAAATCCTGGTGTAGGCCTACCCTGATAGATTATCATCGGTTATCTCGTGACAGTTGAAAAAAGTGAAACCAACAAAATGAAATTCAAAGTTCACAACAAGATAAAGATATAAAAGCTCACGCTATAACCAGTATCCAACCATAATAGTGTTGTTTAATTTGGATGGGCATCATGACAAGATTTTCACCAGGATATCTGAACGGGGAGTTTGAAAGTACAGAGGAGAACACGCGAAAGACTGAGGGGGAAATGTCAGGGGGGTGAAAATTTTGAGAAATTGATGTGTCCAATGGTGCAGTGTGGTGCAATTTGAGAGGTGTCTTCAATTTGTTGTTTTACAAGTAAATTTTTGAGGAATTGATGAACGCAATTGTGCAATCCGAAAGTTGTTTCAATTTATTTCGAAACCGAAAATTGAGTGACCTCCCTTCTTTCTCTCCACTTTTTGAGCAATCTCCCTTGTGGTTTTCAATTTTTGAGTGACTCCCACCCCCTCCGATTCCTCATACCCTACAGACACATAAATGATGACGGCTCCATTTGGGGTTTGTAATTTTAATGGATTATCCGAAAGGCTGTGCGGGTCCAGAGATGTAATAATTAGGTAAATTTTTCGACTTGCATTTTTTGAGGGGGACACGAAGCTCAGAGAAAACGGTCTCATAGTGTGCAGAGACGTCTTTGTTTGCTGGATGGTTGGACTTAACTTCTTCTATACGCATTTTCTCTTTGAAAGCTTCTCCATGAGAAATTGTGCAGCGTTTCGCTGACCAATTTGAAATGAGTGTCCCCATAAATCGTTTGAAAGGATAGAATCAATGCATGTATATCCTCACTTTTCTGACAATCAGCTCCATCCTGACAGACATTTCACTGTGTGGCTAGTCACGTTGAGTAGTTTCTCGTGCAGAATTGCAATAAATAGGCCATACCCCTCGATGCGATCGATTGAAGAACAACCCTCAAGTTTAGAGTTGAGGTCGATGTGGTATCAGCCGTCAGAAAGGGCGACTGTGAACATTATGTAAAATATTTGGCTGCTCTCTTTATCACTGGAAACAGAGGGTACGAACCTCTATCATCAAGGATGTAAGCTTTGACTCACTATCGATCATAGAACTGGCATGCCATCAGTACGTCGTCACAGATATCTAAACATTTTCTGTATTTTTCGGAGACCCAACGTCAACTTCGCCTAGCCTTAAGGCAGAAATACTCAAACAGCAGCTCCTTACAATACCCTGAACAAATGTGTCGTTAGTAAATGGCGCAAAAGACCGTTAAATAGTTCATTGAATATTCAAGGGAGTCTCCATTTGTGAGATACCCTGGTGTAAATAAAAGAAGACAGACGGGCAGAATGGATCCTTAACCAAACATTTTTTTTTCCATCTTCCATTACAGAGGGAATGGGTTTGCAAGAGGCAAATAGAATGAGCCGTTCCGGAAAAAAATGTTGTTCCGAGTCTTGTAGGAGTACAGGTGTCCTTCCTGAGAGCCTGAAGAGCACTTCCACAAGTTGTTTGTCAAAATAGAAAGGAATACACGATCTCCAAATCAACTTCCAAATTCGCTAGCAAATGGTGTTTATTAAGGCAGGGACCCTCTCTTATTTAGGGAGACTAGACATCCATAGTGACCACAAAATCAGAATTAATGTCAGTTGAAGTTGATTGATAGATGACTGGTGTACTTAAACATGAGCAATGAATGATAGAATCCGGGGATAGAATGGGCTCAGCACGGGTTGTTTTACATCTCTGACAGTCTGTAACATTCAGTAGCTTCTGATGTTGATGTTGCAATACAACAGTCACTTTACAGAACACCTTAAAGTGACTTAAATATCGTATTTTATGATGTGCATATTGTCAATATGTGCACATAATACGAGATGTGCATAATTGTGGACAATACCAACCATGTGGTCGCCTCCTGCTCCTGCTGCTACAAACACTAAACACGATAAGGTTGGCAAAGTCCATATTCGTTAAGGTCTGATAATACACTCGCGCACCAATATATTCACCATTCTACGCTTCACACAATAGCGACCTGCCCAACGCAAAATTCCTGGATCCCTTTTTGGCCATTGAACGGAAAATAGTGACGCAACCAACCTAACAGACCAACCATTCTGATCTATCCAGACCCTATGAAGGATCGATTGTCAAATATTGAACGTCAGATGTAGTGTTTAGTTGGCATTCTCGTACAAATGTGTCGTCAACAGCGACCGCTGCTCATGATAAATTATTCATTTATAAAGTGCCTATATCCACTGATCAAAGAGTAGAAACTATAGCATAAAACTTCAGATAAATAGATAAGCAAAATGAAAATATAATCAGAGTCGATAGAATGTTTTACTCAATTAACTTACCGTTCTCGTCACCGCAATAATCAATGGCAATGCTGGGAGATCCTCGTTCGACGATGACTCCTACGTATTCCAAGGTTAATGGTTTTCGATCAACAATGTGAACCGAAGGCTGGTTGGTAGCTGTGGTGTCTGACACCTCAACATTTAGAGCGCCATCATCTAACCAGTGAAAGACTGCAACTTGCAACCCACCGCTTTCTAAACTGAATCCAGCCTTAAAAGTAGTCGTGTGGCTTTCACCGTTCACGCGTAGAACTTGACCACTAGTGCTCTTAAACTTAAATTTGTACCCATTTGGGCTTTGGCTTTTAATCGCATCAGTCATCAGAACAGAGAGACCGCCGACGAAGTGTTCTGCCCGGATGTGAATCGAATGGCCCCGTAGTGGTTGTGTGAGATACACTATTGCGGAGTTACTCATGGCTTTACGGGTGAATTTTCGCTCACAACCTTGCAATGCTGGAAATCAATTCATAAATTAACATATTAATATAGTCACTACAGCAGACTTTCTAACTTGCAAATTTGCATTGATAAAATTGCTCGTACACTGGAGATATATATATATATATATATATATATATATATATATATATATATATATATATATTATATATATATATGTATATATTACGTATTGATTTTATAGCTGTAGAAAGAGTGTCGGCTTTTTCAGTTTCCCTTGAAAAAACAGAGTCCGAATATCTGTCCCCAAGGCGCACACTTCTTTAATAAAACGTGCCTGTAATATATCAAAGAAGTGTGCGCCTCCGAGACAGATATTCGGACTATCAATTTTTATTTCAAAATTTTTCTGATCTTCCTGTTTTGGGGGATTCATTTTAAAGTTCTTGGTGTGAGAAATTTTTTACTGTCTTTAATAGTTTTTCGAAAATCGGAAAATTTTATTTTTCTTTATAGAGTTAACACAGGGATGGCGGCCATTTTGAATGTTAAATAAAGGTAACTGTTTTAATCTGTTTCTCTGGTGCCAAACTTTGCACCGTGACCTCTGATCTTTATTCTTGATTTGGTAAGAAGAAATGGTGGTTGAAAGTTTCATTGAGGAACGTTTGAGCAAAAGTTTAAGTCTTTCACTTTCAAGGCGTTATCGAAAGATGACACTATCAGGTTCCCTGCTCCGATAATTTGAAATCATTACTCTGCGCCACTACACGATGTGTTACATAGCTGAAATACGACCTCGGACACTCAAATAGGCACTCTTGCGCACTCATACGAGGTACATTAATATTCTACATTGATGAAGAATTGCTAAATAAAATTTCAATACCGAAGCAATTGCCAATAATATAATTTGAAGACATAAATATTAATGCACAAATCACTATGCATCTTGCGCTTGCAGTTCTTGAAAGGTGATGTTCTTAAATCTAATAACACCAAAAATAATTCCTATTAAAGCTCCATCAGCTGTATATTTTTTCAGAACTTTTGTTTTGTAGGTTCCCTACACTTTCTGCATTGAATCCCTAAACTGTAATTTAATGCCAAGTATTTAGCATATCAACACATCCAATATGAGTATAATCTCCATTGTTATTGTTGGGCATTGTATTCAAGTCCGGACTAGAATTCATTTGTAAACAATAAACAATGATCACTACACAAATACAAGCTGTGTTGACAAAAAGAATACTCGAAATTTCACCATGACAAACGGATTAGGGTCAGACACGGTAGTTGATATGCAGAAGCAGAATACTGAACAACTTGCCACAAGTTACAGCTTATGTTCTTTTAATGACAGTCACTCTGAACAGTTATTTTGTAGTTTTCCCCCTGGGAGTTTAACAAGTCAATTTGTGGCGACGTCATTAAATGCATATGTGGTTTAATAATACTTGATCTCTTAGTAGCTCGCTTTCAAACCCTGACGGGTGTCTGTTGCTGTATCAAATAATAATGATCTATAAATGGAACTTCAAAAATACAATGTCGAATTGAAATGCGCTGTGTTGTCGAAAGGAATAGTGCAGATAAGCTCGATGCAAAAACAATGTTGGAGACAAAAAAGGCTGCGGCGTACATACCAGGAAATTCGCTGTGGTTGAGACAGTCTTCGCAATCACAGGGTTTTTGCGAATAATCACATGCACCAGCGCGACAGCAACCGGCCACATTCTGGTCGGCAGCTAGCACGAGGGCGCACTCTCTCGGCCGTCCATCCACCAACGGAAAATCGTCCCCACAGTGTTTCACTGCTCCCTCGACTTTGACAACGACCACTGCATAAGTAAACCATTGAATAAATACTGTAAATCTTTAAGCTGCAAAATATTCATAGTGTCTGCCGAATTGTAATGATATCAAAATACCCAACATCATCGATTCCAGCGTCTTGTTTTAGTGAAAAGCTGTGCCAGGTAAAATGGTGGAGAAATCACGGGTATTTGGAAGTTTATCTCATAGATTCGGAAATCAAGTCATCCGTCTTCACTAGGCTATTTTTTGCATGATAAACAGTAATAGCGCAGTTTCATTCAATTGTGTATTGGAATTAAAGCAACCGGTAAAAAACGCAGACTGTAGTGATATCATGTGAAATATTCAACATCCTAGCAGAAAACTGGACATTATCGTTGACTTGCAACTACGCGAACTCCAATAACACGAAGGTTGAACTTACCCGAATTCATCTCAGCCAGGCAGATAATAACAAAAGCCCGTACCTGGAATGAAGAACAAACAAATGACTTGGTGACGTATCAACTCGGGCGCCAACTTACTTTACTTCTCCTGTGTATTAGTCTGATTGAAACACACAGATCTCAAACCTGACTCTCAGTGTGTATGGCGACAAAAGATCTCCCCTAAACGAAAGTTTTGGGTGCGAAAATCCGACGACAAAGTTATGATCACAACTTTTTCCAAAGGGACAAGAAATTTCTAAAACACGTCTCTAGAAGTTTAAACTGTCAATTGACGCGTTTTCGAACAACAACCATGTCAGACCGGTGATTGCGTACAAATTGTCTCCGAGATATAACCTTGACATACAGTCGGTGAATTTGCGCAGGATAATCGAAACAAGGGTAATTTAACCCCTTTCCCCATTCCCTCAAAAGGTAAGAAGTTCCGTTTATCATGCGCGTGTTTTATGTCAGCCATAACCAATAAGAAGTGCAATACCATCAACACGTTTTTGTCCGATTATGAATTTTTGAACAGAACACGATTTCCGATAAACACGTTATTGTCCTATTAAGGTAGTATGCACCTCGAAAGTAAAAGACTTAAACTTTTGCTCAAACTTTCCTTAAAGGATCTTTCAGCCATTCTCTTTCAAATAAAAATCAAGATTAAAAATAGGGGGTCACCGTGCAAATTTTGGTACTAGAGAAATAAATCATCCACAATTTACCGATATTTGAAATTCAAAATGGCCGCCGTCCCTGTGTTAACTCTATAGAGAAAAAATAATATTTTCGATTTTCGAAAAACTAAGACGGTGAAAAGTTTTCTTACGCCAAGAGCTTTAAAATGAACCCCCACAAGTGGTATATCAGAAAAGAATTGAAAAAGTTTGAGAGTCTGAATATCTGTCCCCGAGTCGCGATCTACCTTAATCCACTCTGTATCTTCCTGCTCTCTTCATATGCTAACATCGAGACTAATAACGCAACTGGCTTTTACACTACCCTAATTTTATTATCAAGCGGGATTTTATGACTTCGAACACTCGACAGAGTCATTTACGCAGTAAAGAAGGAACAACATGGCCTGTAACTTAGCATTTCCAGTGTTCACATAATACCATCACACGCCACATACTTATTCCGTGTTGCTATTCGCCAGAATACGTCACATGACGAGATAATACGTCTAGTCCCTACTGACTCGACAAAAGTGACGTCAGAGGGCATTTGGGCCAAATTCAGAAAAGTGACTGGTCACGTGACCATACGCGTAGTGTCGTCTGCAACTTTGAAACAAATGGCGTATGACAGGGACGTGATGAGCGCTCGGGATGAGCGACAAGCCTCTCTTTAAAACAGCAGGATTTTCCATTCCAACGGCGTAGGAACTTGAACAGCTCATCGAAGACAAAGATTCAAGTGCAACCAAGGATGTTGCTATAGGTATGCTTAGAATATTTTGTTAAGAAATTGGTCCTACTGTTACCGCTGTGGACTCTGAGAAATCGCCAAGTAGGCCTAAATTTGTCACAATTTATTGTTGAAGTGCATAATATCAAAACAAATTAAAAACCATAGCAAAATACAACATTGGCGTGTTATAACACACCTAAACATGGTCTTTATTCGGGCTATAGCTCCCGTTTTATTACCCCTTGTGGCCGTGTGTTACCAAAACACAGCGATGTGCTCCCGGTAACGCACGGCCCCTAGGGGTAATAAACGGGCGCTATGGCCCTCATGACCGGATAATAGGTGTTTACTATAATACTGATGAAAAGCATGTGACGTAAAGAATCATACTTTGAGTAAGCATTTCTGGAAGACGGTCACAGGATTTGGATGCAACGGAATTTTTATTTATTTATTCGTGCGCGAAGTTTCACTGTTTTCATACCCTCCTTGTTTTCTTTTCCCACCGAGCACATTCCCTTCAACGTTGGAGGCACTGGGCACAGAGTAATGATAAAACTTGTTAAATATTCTTTACTGTAGAGTCATTTTACGTCACTGAGTTGACAATTTCTTTTTCGATCAGACGCGCAGAACCTTTCTGGAGGGGTCGAAGTTGGTACTTAACCTAGCAATAAAGTATTATATTCGACAGTGGCTCCACTAATTTTCTTACGTTGCAAGTAGACACAATAGCATTTTGGCAATAGCGTTGATCGCGATTTCAGGTTTGTTACTAAATATAGCTGCACGCACGGGACTTTCGGACAACGCTGCCTAAAATTAGGACAACGTTTGTTGTTGCATGCGCGGCTGTTGTTGCAGCTTGTAGTCTGAGCCATAAAATACCACGAACTAGCGTGACTATCAGTAACCATTGTAACGCTAGCAGGTTTTCTTTTCGTCGTTCATGCGAAAAATAACGACAAATATTTATTTATGCATATTAATGAGATAGAACAATGACGTCATTTTCGATCAGTGCTATTGTCATGCAACATCGAATGCGCTCACGTCATAAATCAACTACATTCGTCTATTACACGTAGAGGATATCACAACGTCTTGATTCTCACGAGAATTTGATGAATCGAAACTTTCTTTGTTATAATCCTGTTACAGCCATTAACTTCTCGGTAATTTCCTACGTTCCCAAAACATAATTAAACTTGTACCTCAATATTTTCTTCCAGATCTAAATGATACCGTCAGTCTTTAGAACCCATCAAATGAGTGTTTTAAATTAAATTTGCCCGATAAACTGTTACTCTCCTATACCCGTTCAATTAGATCAAAATAATTTTGCCAGGCCGATTCCACTGTTGCGTGAGCAGATGAAATAGTGATGCAAAGTTAACGCGAAAATAATACTTTTGAAGTGCTTGACGTTCATGTAAGCTCATTTATTCATAAGCTCATTTCATAATACCCTGTGTTTGTACCTAATTCCACTCCTTTTGTGGCTCATATTTAACCAATAAAAAAGACAAGTAACTTGTTTGACACTGTCCCGTTATGATCGCATATATCAAGGTATGCTTATATTTAATACTGCAATGTACGCATTCTACAGACCCGCGAAGCCATACAGATGAACCAACGCAACGTATACGGTTGTAATTCCCTGTTGAACGTGCTCAGAGCGCATGGCTCACAACAGGAACGGTTCGTCGACACTCTCTCGTTGACAAGACCGACAAGAAATGAAGTCACTGTCCCAAACTCCATGAATCGAATCTAGAAGAACTTTACCAAAAGCAAATTCTACACAAGGTTGGTCATGTGACCAAATGAAATCTAAAATTTGGCAAATTTTCGAGCGCATTTTTTTATTGTTCTTTTTTTGAAAATGCAGGTCGACTCGTTTGCAGTCGGATAGATTGGATTAACGAAAACACGTTTGCAAGCTACAATTTTATTGGTTGTATGTAAACCGCTCTCTGATTGGGTTTTAGCGCTGCGGGCGAATAAGAAATTTAGATTCTTTATCCGCACCGCTGCGGTACGAATAGCCTCTTCCAATATTTTAGTTGGTTTAGAAGTTTATCCGTATCTTTCCATCTACTTTTTAAGTCGATATCTATCGCACACACGGATAAACGCAACCTTTTCAAGCGAGTATTCTTGGGCCAGGAACGATTTTTTTCAAACAAACAATTTTCAGTACTAAAAGTAAAACTGGGTCGGTCTCCCTTTAACGAGAAATGCTCTGTTGAAGCCCTGGGGATTGGGATAGATGAGTTTCACGTTATTTCTGATACTGAGTCCTCCCGTAAACCATTGGACGTCTTGCACGTCATGTAGAACTGTTATGGTGATGGAACATTCGCAAGATGGTCCCGTGAATGCTGCATCGGTGCATTTCCACCTGAAAGTCATTGCCTCTCATGATAACCTGTGTTCACTTCACAAATGCTTTAGTTATGTTATTTAAGAAGGTCTCGGATTTTCTTTCCCTGAGAATTCGATATACTAACAGTATGATGGGTATACGACCATCTGACTGTTGATAACATTCCGTGTTAACTGTCATTTATGCTCCTTTTCATGGGTTATGTGCCGCGATTTTCTCAATGGAGGTAACTAAATTTAAAGAAGGGCAAAAGAAGAGAGGTAACTTTTATGACGTTCCTCGGGGAACTTGAAGCGTTCCTCGTTAAAACGAAGGCTAGCTCGGGTTTTGACGGATAGTATTCGGTTTGCTTTGAAAGGGGCCATTCCTTGACCAGAATCCCAAATGTTCAATATAAAACAGGCGGTTTTAAGCCTAGTTGAGAATTTTACACATGTAAACGAGATGACAGAAGATATCTGTTGAATAGACGAAACCCTCACATGGAATCATCGACATTAGAAAGAATGGAACTCTCTGCTACATGTAATTTTTGTAAATGGATAAAATCAAATTTGCAATGGGGCGGGAGGGGGGGGGGAGGTTAGAAATTAAAGTGGCTTTACACCTATTGAAAGTCCCCACTTAAACTTAGATCGTAGCAAACAGCCGAAGAAAATATGTATCGAGATTAAGATGACTGGCGTCGATAGAAGAGTATGTTTGTGACACTTTAAGTTTATCAATCGCACAAGCAAAATGATACCTACCAGTAACGATGCGACGGACATGTTCAAAAGACGAGCTTATAATTAATTAAGAGTCCGTAGGCTGCTAGACATTTACTGGATAATCCGATAGACTTCCAAGGCGATGACATTGACTGAAATGCAGCCTAGAGAACGGAAGACCTTCATTCGGGACTGTGGGTGATCATGCAGAAGTCGCGTCTTATGGACCACTACCTGAGAACAACTGTCGAGGTTGGCGTATATTGATGTGTCCAGCGCACAGATCGCATAATGACTGAGATAGTAATCGCAAAATGACTGATACCACCAATTACACGATTAGTCCGCTTTCGCTTATAATTGCTTCGCATGAGTAAATGCTCACATGCATTTGTTTTGGAAGTCGACTACCCCGCATACATAAATGATTGATGCGCTTTTGACTGACCAGTATAAATTTTCATTTACATTAAATGGCAATTGGATGCGCATGAATAAATAATTACGATAGTAATGAGTATTTCCACCTCTTCGTTTCGCCATTCGTTACGTAATACAGTCTGTACAAGGCTTTCAAGTAAATGTTTAGATATACTGTGGATGAGAGATTAGAAAGTTACGGTTTTTATTGACTGCCTGTCGAATGAGCATCTTGCTCAGAGAAATGTAACATGTACTTTGGTATCTTTTCAAACGTAATAGCACGGCATATCTATCAATCAATCAATCAATTTGTCTGTCTGTCAGTCTGTCTATCTATTGGAAATAATTTGGGATAATTGGACAGTGAATTATTGTCGGTTTAAAGGTATACTGTCACCTGTTCCAATTTTGCCACAGTTACCATGGAAAGAGAAAATCTAGCTAACCAATCGCAGATTTTAAGCGGGTGGCCGCTTTTTAAAAACAGCACCCTCACATGGGTATTTTGAATACCAAGGAACGCCCCTTTGACCATATATGGCCATATTTAGATTACAGGTGACTGTATACCTTTAATCTGCAAATGTAAGCTCATCTGCTTTTCTTTTCAAGTTATACACTTGTTTTTATGAGTAATTTGTAATATTAAAACATTCAGCTATAGTGCACGTAACACCTTTGAGAAATTTGAACAATATGAAGATCCAATCATCCCAAATTAGTTCCAATCGCATTGCGTGAAAATAATAACAATGATAACAAGGCAGTATTGCTGAAGGCAATGAGTACTTGGGCCGTGATAGAGTAATTTTGAGGACAATATATACTACTATTCAAATATGGTCTTGAATTTCCTCCTGTCAATGAGGCATTTGATTAACTGGTTATTAAACGAAGCAATGGCATGACAACGGCAAAATATGTCTAGCAACTTTTGTTGAGTTTGAGGCAGGGGTTCTTTATTTATTGCGGGAATTGCTTAAACTCCTTAAATATTCAAATTACAGCAAATTTCTTTTGTTCTCGATGGTAGATGTCTAATATTTAGCAGTGTTTGATCTAGGACTTCAAAAATAGGGGCCATCGTGGGCCCACTCCCTTGAAAAAAAGGGGCCATTGGCGAAAAAAGGGGGCCATGCTGGGCCCCTTGCAATTTTTAAAGAGGGCCCTTGTTGATCCCAACCAGCGGATAAAAAGTGGTCCCCCAGAATTATTAATCAAATTAAAATTGCAATTAATTGTTTTTAAAAGGCTTATAATGGACAGACTGGGTTGCCAGGCAACATTTGCAAAGACAGATTCCACTGTGCTAAAGGAATTGACAAAAAGGTGCAGTAGCTGTAACTGTTGATATTTTTCTTTCTGTGTGTCATTCAACAACGGCAGTTTTCTATCGAGCTTGAAGTTATTTCACTAGCATTCAGTTTGTCAACTACGTTTTAGTTATTCATGTTTTAGTTGTAAAGTAAACCCTTATTGTTCACAATTTAATTTAGATTCAATTGGCAACAATACCACTGCTAGAAATAGAGTGGATATACAGACTTTGTTGACAAACTTGATTTTTTAAGAATTACAAAAACCATTTTGATACTCAGAATAAAAACACTGAAAGCAGCCTATTAAAAGTGACAGCTACTGTCCCTTTAATCAAATAATATGAAGTTACTGCAGTGACTGGCAGTTCACCTGCAAGAAGGATCTCTTCAAAAAGACAGACGTACAGGTGAGTCAACATTTAATAACACACTTTTATTCGTTTTTTTTTTCAAATTTTGACCATTTTCTCAACTCAATACTGATGATTATGCATATGTTTTATTGCAGACATGTTCCATCAGCTACCATTCATCATGTCCATAGTACAGCCAGTGCCATTGTGACAGCCACTTCACCTGAGAGAAGAAAATATGATTTTTTTATTGAGCTGTGAACACTGAAATGCCAAATCTGATTTTAATAAAAATTTCACCCTAACATGTACCATTTCTGAATCAATTTTAAGTATGCCTAAAGGAAAAAAATAAAAAGAGGGGGTAAATAAATTAAAAAAATAAACTATTAAAAATGTTAAATACTAGATTTTGGTATCCAGAGAAATAATAAACTTAGATTTGAGAGTGTGTCCTTTATCTTATATTTCTTCAAAATTTCAAGTTTAGAGTAAAGGACTAAAATAAAATTTGGGGGTTCACGTAAATAAGTTGAAAAAAATAAATTATCAAACCTGTAAAATACTAGATTTACGTATACTAGAGAAAAATTAAACTGAGACAAAAACATTCACTCTCTTCTCCATTTGTTTGATGACAGAAATATGAAATATCTAAACCGTTTTAGTACGACTGGAAACCCCACGTGGCTACCACGCTGGTATGCGAGTCACTGCCAAACGAATAAATAAACAAGTGACTTGTCCTCGGAAACTCGCAGCCAGTTTACAAATATAACCATTTCCTACCACTCGGATATTTTGATCACCCCAAGAAATGTCAGAAATTAGCGTCCACGACACCATGCACTGAATACCAGTCCCGGCCACTCCATCATGTAAAATAGTTATACCGTATCAGCATTGCTGGCTATTTGATCATAACGTACTACAGTCTAAGCTTACATATAGTAGCCTTACATATCGAAGTCAACGGTAAAATTCCCAAAATTGTATTCACCTGCGGGGTCCGGTTGTGTTGCGAACCGGCACCATCGGTCTGCGTGTCAGTTTCTGACACTTCCATCGTTGTACCTCCTTCATCGTCGGGCGTGGGTGAGGAGACAACCCGACGGCTTTACAGATATAGCCACGGCAGAGTAACCATCGCACCGCTGGCATCGTACAGCTGGCATAGCTACGCATGGCCTTCTGCACACGTCCCGTCAAAGACGTCACCCCAACTTACGTCATTGTCGCAAAATGTCGTGATTGAATATATACCACGTTACGGTAAATCCTCGTGTTGTCGTAGAGCATGGGCGTAAAACATGGCGTGGCAGAAACAAACTACCAGGCGCCGGTCTTGATTGCGCCCGAAATGGCGCCATGGCCTTTGAAAATAGCGCCATAGCTGATTTTTTTGCGCAAAATGCGCAATGGCGCACTCTAGATCAAACACTGATTTAGATGGGCATATTTAGATTTCTGCCCTATAGTTATCCCTATATACCAAAAATCGGACATCCAGCTCTATTGGCTTGCTCAGAATTAGATATGCGCATAATTAA
>LD344208.1:149458-181229 GCA_001465055.1 Ptychodera flava | reverse complement strand
TTGAGCAACTTGGAAAAATCAAAGATGTGTGGTTAAGTACATGTATTATCGGCATCTCTTAGAAACTGTTGACTGTGCTTTGAGGGCCAATGTAATGGTCCACTTCCCAGCTTCAACTACATCATTTGTGTATACATTCAAACAACTTCATGGGAGGTTTACACAACAGTATTTAGATTAAAGAGTTCATGCTGCCCTCAAAATCTATGATTTATGGATGACAAACACAGGCCCCATCTAACTGTCACGATCAATGAGGTGTGAAATACTCTGTATTTATATATATACTTCAACTACATACATACATCCTAACATCTTTGTGTGGGACCATTTCATTAGCCCTATAATACAAATAGCAACGCATAGAACCAGCTACACAAAACACATTACCTGGAGAGTTGAATTTCACCAGCCATTCATCTTGCAGTTTATTTTATATACAATTTGTCATATTTATTCATCTTTTGACGAGTACTATGGCAGGATTTAATGTGATTCCAAATGATGTCATTGATAAAATCAAAGTTGAAAATAAAAATGCCAAAACTCGTATCCTGAGTAAAATTATGGGAAGGTTTTTAGATACTAAAAATAATGCTAAATAAAAGTTTTGACTGATAAATTCATGAACACAGCACACTTGTATTGATGCCGAAACATAAAAAATATATGATCATACAATTTTGGAAATACAGAGTAATTTAAATAGCACTTGACATACATAAAGACCAAGAATGTTGCCTGGGGATATCACTGGTGTTTTCCTAACTCTCATACATGCAAGGCTAAAATTTAAGATATTGGGAACTTGACCTATAAAAAGTGTTTGCCATAAATTTCACTTTTATCCAGGTGGCACTATACAACAACTTCTCCATAGTCGTTTTCTGCCATCCTTGCCGCCACCTGTTCCAGCTGGAAAGCTAGGTTCTCTTTCTTACATACTTCCGACTCTTCAAGGGCATCCAGAAGCTTCCGGCAGAAAAAGAGATAACAAAAGGTTAAAGTTTTTGAAGTTGTTGAAATAACAATTCATATAAAGAGATCACTTCACTTAGATTGATAAATAACTTTACAAAATGTCAACTGGGGTGTTACTGTTTTTCTGCAATTCCATTACACAACTGAAACAAAGATAACGAACACAGGGTACTATTAAGCACATTGTGTATGTGAAAGAAATGCTAAAATGTGCTGCATTTGAGTAAGTATTGACACATTCAAGTCACTAGTGCAAGGCCAAAAACTAGAATTTATGAAAGACTGTGGCACACCTCTGTATAGTCTGCCATATAAAATTATCCCTACTGAAACAAAGTACTCCAAACTTACATCTCCACCGTATTTGGTTGCATACTTGTAGAGTTCACTTATTGCACTCATTTTATCAAATTTACCGCCTAGTTCCTATACAAACACAAAAAAAGAAGAATCAAGAATTGAAATCAAACTTGAATCACACTATGTTGCAGATACTCAACAGTGGAAGAAGCATTGTCTTTGATGTGGCAGCTATACCTTACTATGGTATATCTACCCTCCATTGTATTGAAATGTTCAGAATTATCAAAAGTCTAAACTTTGAAGTAGTAGGTGATTAGTGAATTGGTATAAAACTTGCCCATTTTCTTTTTTCAATACCAGATTCATTGTTATTTAGAGAATAGCCATACCGATATGTTAATTACATTTACATACTATGTTGGTAGATATATATTTCATTGCCTGAAACCAAACCTTAAAGAACATTGATGTCCAGCACATCCTCCATGACAAATTGTTACACTAAAATGTCATGATTATAGATTGTCTTATTTCCAAAAACTTGTCACTTAAACTCATGAACCACTTTTACAAACGTCAACGTCAGAGCCTCCTTACCACAAAACTCTCTTCGAGATAGATGCCAAATTCTTTCTCACTGATAGGAGATTGTCTTTTGATGTCTTCATAGTACATATCCACAACTGGCTTATAGACTTTGACATCATTGTTGTACAGCATTTTAGCTGGGGGCGTATCCTGCCAAAACAACCACATACACAGTAGGTAAAACTATCATTGACACTGCATTCCTAAAACACTCTTTTATTCATCTCGGAATTCCTAAAAACACACTTATTCATCTTGGAATTATGAACATGAAAATACCAGCCTCTCTCTTTAAATATCTTGAATTCAGCATGTCATATGATCAACAATTTTGATGGGAAAATAGCTTGTATTATGTAGTTGAGAGAACTCTGAAAAATTTTCTTTATGAGTTTTGCAAAGTGCTATTAGATAGTAAACAAGGTTTTAAACTTAAGCAACAGAAATCTGATGACTCCATCCCGATGCTGATCTCAAACAGTGTAACATTTCCAGGAAACAAGATCAACCTCTTCCCTCTTGATTGCTACGGGATAGTATACACACTGGATTTCAGAACTGGTTAGTATAGTTCAAAGGTCATTCATAGCCTGTCTTCCAATCTACTGCGAAGAAATCCAAAGTCTTTTCAATCAATGACCCCCTCCTCTTTCACAATCACTGATACCACTTATTTTAATTACTCTGATAGCATGACAATTCAACATTGATGTTATGTTACTTTATGTATCACAACTGACATGAAAAGGCATTCATCACATCTTCTCAGAATGTTAACTTCTTAAAAACAAGGAGTAGAGCTAGGCATGGTTATAGCGTACCTTTCCGATTTTTCTCTCTATCTTGGAACATGAGTCCACGAAAGCTTGGGATATGACTTCTAAACTTGCTGTTAGTGTCTGATTGACGTTGACATCAAAGACAAAATGTGGACATTTGAGTATGTTTGCCCACATTCTCAAGGGAAGACTGAAAGAGATGGAAAAAGAAATTATGCATACTAAATCTGTATGCAGATACGGATTATGAATCAAACTCGAATCTCAGAAACTGTATCTTTTATTAGTAATATAAGAAAGTTGTTTTCACATGGAAAGCAATGTAGAAATTTCAGAATGATTAATACTGGTAATAACTCAAAATGCATTATGAGTATAATGGGTCAAAAAGACATAATTGAAAGGGGCATATTTCATCAGCTTTATCTCCATACAAACTGATCAACTTGACAAAACATGAGAGAACTACGGGTTGTGGACTGCCCCTTTAATTCCTTCATTATCTTGACTTAGCCCCAAACCCATTGTTATTAATGGTGAGTGTGGACCTGTTCACAGAGAATTGAAGGTGGCCAGGTTAAGAGAAAACATGGCTACAATACTTTCTCAGACACAAGCAAGCATAACATGAGATGTAAACTTTAATTTAAGCAGATTTAGAAGTGTTAGTCAAAGCACTACTGTATAGAATTATTATGTGGCAGAACTAATTAATATGTATTTCTAGAACCGAGTGGTAAATTCTTCATGGTCAGGTACAAAGTGACAATGTCTTATGTAAATTCTACAATTATACAATGGAATAATCTTTTTTTATTCCTCTTATTCTTCTCACCTATTGCTTTTCCATATGTGAGTTATATCTAGGTCATCCACATCATGCCTCTCTGCCAGTCCATCTAAGAAGTCAAACATGTACTTGATAGCTGGGGGGAACTGTCTGGGAAACTGCTGCCTCTCAAATTTGAGGAGTGTTTGGAAGGCATCATCCACAAATTTCTGGACAGTGTGCTGATGAAGAATACAGATGCCATACAGCATGCAGATTATTCAAAGTGTTATACAGTAGCCAGCTACGAGATAACACTACAGAACACTGGTTTCGGATCAAAAACCAGAGGGAAATACGCACATTGGTCTACTAACTAAATGTGTACTTTTAACAAACAAAAAAGAAATTTTTCCTGGGTTCTTTTTAATCACCGTAAAGGTGAAAGAAACTTAAACGTGATTCATCAGATCTCAAAAAATAGCTTTCGATTCTTGTGAGTTTGTATCTCACATGGCTTGCTTTCCCACAACCACCCTTTTTTGATTTATTGCTTTCTACAATTGGTTTCACTGGAGGACTATTACAGTAGCTTGCCTTGATGCAACATTGCTTACCTTGGTGGTGATGAGTTGGGTCAAGTAAAGCTCGGAGATAATTCTCTTTGTCTTTTGAGCTGGCTGAGTTTTCTTCTTCTTTTGCTTCTTGTTGCTTTGTTGGTCGTAAACACTTGTGTGATAATTCTTGGATTTGATCTTGGGAAAAAGGCACAAACGAAACATATCGGTATGTTTTGGACTTACAATCACCTGAACTATTTTTTAACAGCAGATGTCACAAAGTTTATGTTAAATCCTGTAAATAACACCATATCATCCATCTCGACATCTATGGTCTGTAAGTTGCCAGCTTTTCGCTGTGTATCTACGTAGAACTTACTAATTCAGAAAAAATCTCCATGGCATCCATACTCAAAAATCCTACATTACATTTACAGAACTCCTGTAGCAAACAAGTTGGCTGACCAAACCACCTCAGCGCTGTCTCTCACTTCTAAAACTTTTTGGATTCATTTAAAAGTAGCACTTGCCAAACATTGCTGATGCATCAAAACTTTACAGCTCAGAGCTTATCAGTAAGGGTAATTCTACATTGTGAATTTCAGAAGATATAAATCAAAACTTTTCAATATTTTTTTAATTTCATTTTTATTTACATATTTTATCTAATTATTTTTTTTATCAAACTGTTTAATTTCTCAATAAAAGGGATGTGTAAATGTTCTGAAAAACTGGATTGTGACATGATAAATGTAACTTTTCTCTGCATGTCCTCAAGTCTCACACAAAGACACTGGACAGAAGAATCAATCTACCATAATCTGCTAAAAAGAATTCACTACGAGGAATCAGAGGACTTGTCATTATGCTGATGAAAAATCTAGTGCGCTCATCAAACACCTTGACTTTGTTTGTTGCCATGGCAACCATACTTGGAAACTTACAAGATGCCACACTTTCAATGCAGACTGCTCTTCTTCATTTTCCTCATTTAGATCCTCGTCACTGCTCAGTATGTGTGCTTTCGAGTTGGCGGAGTTCACAACATCCGGTACCATGTCCGGATCATGGAAATGGACAAAATCTGTAATGTGTGTGACGGAACAATGAAATGAATTGTCAATGATGACAGAGGAGTGCGCTGTGACAAATCACTGTGTTCTCACCCCTAAACTGTAACAGCAAGTCAAAATATGATATGGAGATTGTTGTCTGTTCACCATTGCTTTCACAAATGGTGTAGATGGGATATCCCCCCGCCATTTTTTTAACGCGGTATCAATGTTGAGTTTGGACCTGTTTACGGGGAATTAGGGTGATGATACTAAACATATGAAATCAAATTTAGAGTTTCTAGCATTTGCTAACCACTCAGCAGTTTTAGTGTCATTCCAATTGATTAAGTTCATGCAAAGTTGTTCATCCAGTTTAACAGTCTGTCAACAATTACCAACATTTTATTTCCACCACAGTTATTCTTACAAGGAATAGCTTGACCACATCACTTTATATCTTTTTGTATGAGTCTTCATATATTAATATAATCATAAAGCACTGACTACACACACAAAGGGAGTTACGATTTGTGTCACAATATACTTGAAAATGTTATGTTGTGTAATAAAGATCGATTAATTGAATAACATTCATGAGCCGGTTGACCAAAATGACACACCTTATTGAAACAAGAAGAAATTTCAATGTTACAAGCACTCATGACCCATGATGTACTGTGTTATTCAATGGATCTTTTGAAAATGTGTATCAAAATATAAGTGTTCATTGTCAAAAAAAAACAAAAAAGGAATTTTTCACTTTCCTTTGTCTGTGATGAAATCATTCATCATTTCTATACCCTTAACATCATTTATTGAGTACCAGAAGTGCTTGTTGAAAATGGGCGGGCTCAGCATTACATAATTTGTGCTTACTAATTTATTTTGAACCAAATTCGTAAATTTACTAACAATTTTGAAAGGCCAGGGAGAGCACAGTGTGATCATCAAACTTTCAGCGTAATTGCACAACTAAGTATGACAAGTGTTGTACTTTAGAAGTCTGATATAATGATTTGTTATTACCCAATGTTGCTTGTTACTTGTGGCATATCATCATTCGTGTCATTTGTGTGGCATTGGATATCTGACTTTGTCTCACGTCTGATGCAGCGCAGATGACACTCATGCTGATATGACACAGCAACAGGCCATATTGGGTTACAGTATAACAATACATACTCTTTAGACTATAGAGAACTGATTCAGGGTACAACAGGCTTTAGAGCAAGAAACGTATTGAGTGCAATTAAAGTGTGAATTTTTTAAGATATATCACTTTAAAATACCATCACTTCTTACTAGAATGCTTTTGAAATAGTTTGAAATAATGCTCACACCAGTGTACAAATGTAAAGTGCACTTAGGATCAACATACCATACTCATTAGCTACTGTGATTGGAGTTCGGATATTGGAATTGACATTGACAGCATTGTCCTTGTACACCAAAGCAAGATTAGAACCATCTGGGATCTGTGAAGTAAAAATGCAAATTAATGCAAATTACTATTCATAATGTTATTTATTGCCAATTAGGCAATAGCATTTTCAGTTGTTCATGAATTTATTAACATTGAGTTTAATAATTGAAAGTTAACTATTGAAAACAAATTCACAGTTCTAAAACCTGACAGACATTATATTGATATGTTCTTCAGTGACCATGATGTACCACTTTTGTTGAGGCTAATTTTCAAACTCTTGGAGAAAGAAAGTGTTCATGGTCTTAGTTTTACAAATATTAATTCCCCCCCCCCCCCAATTGTTGACTTAGGGATGGCAGCCATTTTGGATTAATGACCCCTGATTCTTTATTCATGATTTGGTAGGAATACGGTTCAAAGTTTCATTGAGAAAAGTTTGAGCGAAAGTTTAGGTCTTTCACTTTTGAAGCAGGTTCTACCTTAAACTCAACTCGTGTTGTAGAAGATGCATGATACACAACAGTAGACAGCCAGCGAGTCTTTCAGAAACTACTCCCCACCTAACAGCTCCTGGCAATTACATATTGGTCTGCACCAGATTAATAAATTAAGGTAAAACACAATAGTTTGGTTTGGCCTTGATGAATAAAATATTGAAACACTGTTCTCATTTGCAGTAAATGGATCATGTTATAAAGTAATTGTAAAAAACTGAGAAAAGCTATTTGACAAATTTCTGATGGCCTTCATCGAATTCCCATGCTGATTACACATGGTTATCCCATACACAGCTATGGCTATTTTTTAGTCAGGCCAAAGGAGGGAAATTCTTTGTTTAGCAACCGACTGAATGAGCATAAGTTTTCTGAGTCTTCAAGGGGAGAAACACAAACACTTTTTGAAGAATTTTTACATTGTTGAAGACATTGTGTTACAAAGCAAAGCCATGGCATAATACACTGTGACAAAATACTTCTTTGCATCTAGGTCATTTCACAGCTGTTGAACAACATCGTGATGTACAATGGTACTCTCTTGCAGCATATCACATGGTTGCGCAGGAGGTATGAGAAAACTGTCAAATAAAGGCATACTGATTTTGTGTTAATTTTGGGGTGTTCTACCGCTCACCCGTCTCAAGATGTGACTAATTACCAACAATTCTGTTTGATTTGTAAAATCAAGGTTACTGTTCTGATAAATATTTCTATTCTGCTTATAAAGCAGTAATGTAAAGCATTTAAATTATTGTTTAATTATATGTAGTAATGGTACATTTAGATACTTCAAAGAAAATTTTACAATTACTCTTACATGTAGATGACCATTAAAATCACCTATCTACAGGCACAATGAATGCCATACTTTGAGCAAGCAAGTTATGAGAAACTGAAGCCATCCTTCCCTGAGAAAAATTATGATGTCAATGCTTCTACTATGGAATAAAATGGACATGATGTGTTCTACAAACTCAGTACGACCAAGAGATCACGTGATGGCGCAAATTCACATATGTACAAATGCGTATAGAAGCACACATATTTCTAGGTGCTTTTGCACACATGGTTTGCTTGTACTGTGGTCCATTCAAATTCCAGGTTTTGAGTATTTTTTCATATCTACTGAAAATAATCAATATCCTTTGTTTCATAAAACAGGTTCAACTAGTCTCCCTACTTTCCATTTTTTCTGTATGACTGAAGACACAATCAGTGGAAAATTTTCAGAAAGTGTTGTCTCTTCTCTCAATCTTACATAATTATAAGTAACATGCTAGATGATCAATTTTGATGGACTGTTGCAACTCCCAGGTTTGTTGATGTCATATCACAATGAAACCCTGGAGGTCGATCCACTGGATGGCCAAGTGGAAAACTGGCTGAGAGATTCATTGACTGCACAGCAACATGTTATGCTGACAGTTGCATTGCCTACATTACTCAGTGTAAAGCACTTTCTACATGAAACAATCCACTTTTCATTGAATGCATGGCGCAATGTAAAGCTGACAGGTTCACAGACTGTGGTACAGTAAAACACTTTGGAGTTCACTGACAGACATGATCAATTAATGTCACAGATATACCAAGCCAATGGTACGGAAAGCAAAGAAACATCAAAAGGTTTAGAATAGAATGGGACTTTGATATATTATTATAGATATTCATCAAATGATCACTAATCAGACACACGTTTCATCTTTACCTCAAGGTAGAATGTGTCCCTGGGAGACAGATATTTTGACTAGCTCCTACAATTTTACAATTCTTCTCTCATCTACCACTTGCGGGGGCTCATTTAAGCTTTTGGTATAAGAAAAATTTTCACCATCTGAGTTTTTTGAAAACTGAAAATTTTATTTTTCCCCATAAAGTTTGCACAGGGATGTCAGCCATTTTGATTTTCTAATATTGGTAAATGTCAGGTAATTTGTTTCAGTGGTACCAAAATTTGTAGAGTGACTGATATAATTTTTATTTTTGATTTGGTAAGAGTATGGCTGAAGTTTAAACAAGGAAAGCTTGAGTGAAAGTTTAAGTCTTTCACTTTCAAGGCACCTTCACTTACAAGTTGAAGACTCCATATGTTCAATGACATAATCACTGTCCAGAATGCAGTATTTCCTACCTTATAATGCTGTAAAGTGTTCAGTCTTTTCCAATTGCCTTCAATTTCTGATGATACATCTTGATCTTGCAATGTCAAATGACCTTGACCATCGCGACCTGCTCTCCATTCTGAGGGACAACAGTGACATTTTGTTAATCACAAGCCATCTGTGAGTTGACTTGATTTAGGTTGCGATGAAAATTATAAGAAAACTAAACTCCTACAAGTTGCGCTATTGTTTTCATATAAAATTCAGTATTTCAAATTATGATATGGAATCTTATCTCAGGGGACAAAACCATTTCACACCTCAAGGAGTCAAATTTATCCCATCTTCACAACTGTACCACTTTGAATATCACATGTTAGGGGCCGTGGATAATTGAAACACACGCATGGTAAATGCAACTTCTGTGTTTAGGAGGGGAGAGGGTTTGGCTGCATTTCGATTACAGTACACAAAAATCGTACTACATGTTTTCATAGCGCAATAATCTCACCACACGTTTTTGTGTATCACAAAATATCGCTATAATGTTTGGTACCAGGCCAGTGCGGCATCGGTGCTACACCAGCATTCTCCTGACATACATGAGGTTCAGTGCACGAGTAAAATAAAGTAACAATCATTTTGGATACACAATGTCGCGTCATTATTGAGTTGGCACTGTAAAAGAGATTGATTTTAGAGGGGTAGGGGGGGGCAGTAGTGTATGCATGATTTCATAGCCACTTAATTACTGACTGTTGGTATGCTGATACAGAATGAAGCTTGATTGGATTTTCACACATCCAAACTTTAGTTTACGGGAGGACGTTGAGGCCAAATACAATAAGTTGCGTTTACCTTGTGTGTGTTTTAATTATCCACGGTCCCTAAGTAAAACACAAGCTATCTGTCTGTTTTCACATAAAATTGATATTTCAAATTATGGCACAGAATTTTATCTGAGGGGACAAACCCCTTTCCCAGCTTCTAGGAGTCAAATTTTCTCCCATCTTCATTACTGTATCACTTTGAAATTTCACATGATAAGTAAAACACAAACTATTTGTCTGATGCTGCTTTCTCCCTAACAATGTTGAATGGTACATGACACAGAAATTCTTGACACTCACCTAAATCAATATCACGCACCAAGGGTTTTTTAGAATACCTTGTGTTTTTGTACATAACATCTAGTATCTTCTCCTTTGACTGTGATACTGTGTCTACATCCAGTAATCTGGCTTGGACATCAGCCTTACCATCCCATGTGGTGACAATGTTTACATTCTGCAAGAAAAAGAGTCAGACATCATTCACCCACAGAGAAAAATTTGCTTATTCTGACAAACCTTCAACATTGTCACCTTTTATATCTAACTTTTACTGTTTTTCTTTCATGCACCACACCTGTTTGCAAAGCTGTGTTATCTGAAAGCTCAATGAGATTCAACACAAAACACAATCATTCAGCTGATATTATGGTATATAACAACTTTGATGTTCTTAAAAAATAAATTACAGTCCATGAATTCGTTGGCTATGAGGTGTGTCACAAGGCAGTGTTTCTGTATCAGCTGGTGTAACATGGCAATTCTACTTGGGTTTTCCTCATTTTGTATATATCAAGCATTCATGTGAAAGGAAAATCACAAAAGTCAGCTGGTATACATTATGTTGCAACACCATCATCACAACACTGATGAGATGAAGCTGGTTTAGACACAATGAACACTTAATTGAAAGGAAAATTTTATAATGTGCACTGGGGTCGTTTACAGTACTTGCTGGGTAAATGCTAGCTCCCCTAGACCACCTATTTTGCAAAACAATTGTAATTGGAAATTTAAATGATCTGAACAATCAACTAGCTCCAATGAATGTTTTGTAAATCAGTTGGACGGTACTTTGTCATCTGACAGTGTGTTGTTTCCTGTTTTCAAAGGAGGTGTTGGAGGCATTGGTGGATTCTACATCTTTCGCACATTGTTTTACAAAGCATGGATGACTTCCAGAGAAGATGATAGATGCACACAGGGGGAACATTATTAAGCAAGACTGACCAGGGCACTTTCATCGAGTCTCTCCGTCAACAGAAGGTCATCTGTCAGTGAGTACTTAGCAAGCCCTGTGACAGAATCCACAGGTCCCTTCTCAATTTGATGTTTCAAGGCTCTGTATAGGAGGAAAATTGGTGATGCAGCTGTGTCCTGAAATGAAGCCAATCGAAACAAAGAAAGTCAGTTGGTGGTGTTCACCTTTCAAAGGCATGCTTGTCCAAGAAACCTTTTCATATACCTTAAAGGTATACTGCCACCTGTTCCAATTTTACCAGTTACCATGGAAAGAGAAAATCTAACCAATCATAGATTTTTTGCGGATGGCTAGGCTGCTTTTTAAAAACAGCGCCCTCACACGGGCATTTTGAATACCAAGGAATGCCCCTTTGACCATATATGGGCATATTTAGATTACAGGTGACCGTATACCTTTAATACATCATACGGGTGATGATTGCTGTCTTTAGGAATATCTTCAAGAACCCAAACAAAGTGAGGACAAATCACTTTTAATATAGTTCACCTTCCCATGTCCTAAAACTCCTGCCTATCAAAAGTTTTTCACATACTCACAGATTCTACTTGCTACTGTGAAAGAACGCTGGACTAGTAATGGTGATGAGCGCCCTCTTTGGCAGAGGTTGAACTTACCTTCAGGAAGTCATACAAGGTCAGCACAAACCAGTTTGTGAGCAATTTCTCCATTACAGACTCTGTCCTGTAAAGAAGAGGCAGTTAACATGCATGAAAAGCTAATTTTGGACAATTAATACAGCACTGTAAAATTGACTGTAATTATGAGTGATCACGAGAAATTTGCAAGCTTCATGGTACATTTACTGATGATACTTACATACATGCATTAAATTTAACCCTTTCACCACCATGGTTTGGCCCAAACCCATTGTTATCAATGGTGATTGTGAACCTGTTTACAGGCAATTGGGGGTGAACAGGTTAAAACCTGATTTAAACTACAAATAGGCTAAGTGACTTTTCATATATAAGTTTGGCCTGTCTTCCAGTCAATCCTCATTCCAAATATGTTTGATACCATGAACGAAATAAGTGCAAGCATGGCGCTAATCATTTTCAATTCACCAGTTTGCAACACGGCAGCAACTGATTCCTCTTTGTTAAAATAAATACTTGACTAGTCACGCTAAAATCTGTTGTGATTTCTATGACTACGCACAAATATCTATCTGGACATGTCCAGATAAGGGGCCAGTAATTCTGAGTAATATGGAGTTGAAGAGTTCAAATCTGACTGTTACTGCCGGAAAATGAGACAGTGACAGGCACTTTGGTAGAAATTGAATCACGGCTGCATGATAAAGCTGGAGAACTGAAACCTGATGCAATTATGATGTGAAACCGACATGCCTGCTCATTGAAACAACAGATATCACACAGGCCCATACTCATTTGATACAGTGTTTGTCAACTACACTATCAATGTCATTCAAAATGATACCAGCTATTGAATCAATGCAAAATATTTATAATATAAATGCACTTTTGAGTTGAAAGTATCTTTTTCACAGTGTATTAAAGTATTAAATGCTGTTGTATAGTACACTATAAATTGGATGATGAGAAGTACAGTAGCAATACCATGCCAAACACTAATTTACATTGTGTTCTCTGTTTCAAAACCTATATGTATCATGTACTAAAGCCTTGATTAAAGTGCAATACATATTAGAATGACAAATAGATCATGAAACGAGAATGCGGTCATTCACCTGAGCGGGGTAGAGTTACAGTTGATGCACTACTGTCAACACTGGTGGCCTCCCTTGCCCCTTGTTGTCAGTGACCAAAAGCAGGTACTTTGGTACAAAAGATGTACAAACAAACTTTGATATACTACCATCTTACCTTCTCAGCATCTGTTTCTCTTTACTTCTGTCCACTGCCTTGGCTGTAGCGTTGGCTAGTAGTGTTTTTAAAACACTGAAAATAAATGCAAATGATTATAGTCAATTTCAAGTACAGTTCACCTATTTGCAACCTACGAACTTTGAATTCATATTGGATTCTTAAAACCAATGAAAATCAGAACCATGCCTTAATCATCACAATGATGAAATTCTGTTTGACAGGTAAAACTTTCACCTACAAGTTGTACACACTGTTCAGATTAACAGAAAACATAAAAATGATGCACACATCGACAAGGTACAAGCAGGTTAAAATGAATCCCTTTCTTGGTTTCAGCTATAGGTGAATAAAAGACCGGCCATCTGAATAACTCAAATAGAGCTACTACACTTGCAAGCATGCATGGTCTCACATGCATATGAACACAGAGAAAGATTATAGACACACATGTACATCCATGGACTACAATGTCATGCATTACACTGATTAGGGTCCTGTCATTACATATAGTTTTCATTCTTACCCTCAGTTACTGACAATGTACATGAATATATGAAAGACTTTTCCAGATTTAAGTCCCTAAATGAAGTGAGTAGCAAGACACAAAGATGAGAATCACTGTTAGGAAGAGGAAAAAGTGGGTGAGAGATGAGATTTTACAAAAAGAGTAGATTTTACAAAAAGAGTCATGAGCCCTCAAATTTTACCATAAAATCTATGCATGTCTGAACATACGTGTATGACCTTCAATGTACAGAATTTCAAGCAATATCACACCAGCTGGTCACATATTCCACATGACTTTGAACTCTTATCTCTGTTAAAACATGCACCTTTGTCCATTACAGTTCATATTCAAATCAAAATCTCTTCAAAGGTTGCAGATGAGAAAACTCTCAGAGGACATTTTGAAGTGAATTATGTTTGTGGGTCTATTGTCAACAAATAAATTTAGCAATCTAAGATAAATTCATACAGTATTAAGTGTTTTCAATGGCAATAGAAAATCTAGAAGACTGCAATTTTACAGAGTCAAGATGTGTCTTTCTTATTGCAGTACAGTCTACTCTCTGTAGGAGAAAACTCTCCCTAATTAGAGATCCCATAAATGATTAAATGGCCAGACAATTTGATAATTTTTTAGATGTTAGCTTAGACATCAACAACAGTTTCTTGTTATACTCCCCTGAGCATGTTGAAAAACACGGTGTTGAGCCTTTCAACTATTAGTCTGTACATTTGCAAACTGAATTGTCATTGCTGACATGTAAATTCTGGTCTAGACTAGAATTCAAATGTAGGCAAGAAAAGTGCATTTTACACATATGGACGCTGTGTTCACAAGCTACATAGAAGGTGTTTCAACATGCTTCACGGAATTTGGTTTAACAATAACTTACAATTTATACACAAAACAAAAATAGTAGCATCAAAAGTCACAGCTATTGGCCCTTTAAATGGGAGGCCCTTTAAAAGAGCATGCAAGATTTAAAATATCTACTTACTCTGTTAAATACACCATTTTCTTTTCACTGTGGAGAGCTACTGTCAACAAGGAACCAATGTTAACCCTGATGAAAAATAATCACATAAAAAGCATATCATCAGGATGATCAGATTTGGCATGAAAAACAAAACTGCTGTCCATACCAAAGTCATCTTTTTTGATTGCTTCTTGAAATTTGGCAGGACTATAAAGGATATAAAAAGAAGCTGAAGAGGAATACTTGATGGAGAGGAATACTTGATGGGGAAGGACATTACTTGGTGATCTAATCTGATTATCCTCCCAATGATCATTTTGGTATCACTTCCTAATAATGATGTACTTCAGTCAGTGACGCAAAACCAATGATAACACATTTAACAATTTCCCTATCTCAATCTACATTCTAGAGATAAACAACAGCAGCTAGGATTTTGCAGTATGTTTAAATTTAAACAAAATAATCACATATTTGCATTACTGTTAGGGATAAGTAGTTTTAAAGCGCTTTGCTAGATTTCCATGCTTCTTCACTGAGGCTTTCCTTTCAGACTACGGTTTCTAAACTGGGAACGGAATTGTCAGTGTATCTAAATATGCAGTGTTCATTTTATGCGACACATATAAAATGACATTCTTCAGTATGCAAATTGAATGATAACAAATTACAAATTATTCTCCATGGAGATTATTCAATGGCCTAAAATTGTTCACTATGTTGTACCGAGTCCAAATAGTCTTTGATCACTGCATGACCCTGCTCACGCTCACAGTGCTGCATACATGAAGAGTAAATGTCTGACCATATAATCTGAGAGTACATTCATCATCCAAGTATTTTGTACATGAAACATAATATTTGCACACCCATGTACAGTTGCTTGATTTAATCACAAAGATCAACAACTGTGACCTAATTTAAGGTACATGCCCTCACTTGGTAGCCCAGACATAATCAGCAGGGGGTGGGGGTATGGTTTCCAGCGCGGGCATTCAACTGTTGCCAGGTAAAGCTAATCTGAGCGATGTCACCTTTGAGCCACAATCGAAGCATTTTGAAAGGTTATCTCAGCAATTTCGGCTTTATAGAAATTCAAGTCTGGTGCAATTTGGTGAATTTTGATTGTTTATTACAGAGTAGCTGCGACAGCGGTGCATTGGGTCAGCCTGTATGTCATGTAAGAGCCTTGAGGCAGTTTCCATTTTGTAACTGTAGCTGTACCGGTATAGGCTGAAATACATTCTCATTTCTGTGGTCTTTAAAGTTATGAAACTTGAACTGCAAACAATCCATATATACCTCTGGTTTGATGCAGAAATAGAATACATGTTCACTGCTAAGAGAAGCTACATTATCCTAGTATAAACTGATTTCTCAATACAAACATAGACCATGCCACGAATAATTTTCTCTAATTCTCAGATTAAAATCACCAACTTTGAGATATCTTTCATCTTCTTCTCCTGTAAAATCTTTTTCAGATGGGAACTGAATTGGAAGTGGTTTACCCAACACACTGCTCTGTACAGAATTCTGTAATCGTACAGGTTTTTCAGTAAACACTGCTCACCTGTCTCTCGGAGACACGCCTTTCTGTGCTTCCAAAGTTTCAATGAAAATAAGCAAAAAATGCTTCTTTTTCAGCAAATGATAGAAATGCTTGAGTCCTGTGATGGTGCTACTTTTTAGAACCTGGTATGGGGAGAATAATGAAGATGATTACGGAATGTATTTACATTTGTATCTTGTATGTATGAATACCTATGAAATTGCTTAATCACAATGCCTGTGTCAAACATCAAACAATTATAAATGAATAAAGAATGACATAGTTGGAGGAAAAATGAATACTATAAACCAGATGAAACTGACTGATTCTCTCTTTCAATGAAACACACTACCGGCTATATGCAAAATTTAAAATTCTGGACATTCACATTTTTCTGATAAGTGTAATGGCTTAAAAGACACAGAAGCCTATGCAAGTAATCTTTCTCAGTCATTTTGTGATGTGTATAAAATCATCACAAATCCAAAACAAGTTCTGTACATCTACACAGGTCTTTTCAAACACTGTCATTGTGCCACATAAGCTTGTTATCCACAATATCTTTCTCTGTTACTGTTCTTTATTTCTGTTTTGTGTACTCACTACTTCACTCTTCTGGAAGACTGGATGATCTGTTTGTCCGGCAAACATCATATTCACGGCATAGTCATTGTAATCAAGGACAGGGATACCGATGCTGCCTTCAACGTCGCTGTTCAGGTCTGACATCTCAGTCTGCAATTCGGTAAATGCTGCAGGAGGTGAGAAAACAGAATTGTTGGTTTACTAGCACACCCATGTTAAGTCCAACGCGGTCCAAAGCTTTATGGCATCATCTGCCTGATTCCTTGCAGCCCTAAGATCGATGCTATACAGTTTCAACGCATGCAAAAATCTATTGTTCTCAATGGTACAGTAGAAGTAATTCTGACTGTCACTATGAAAAGAAGCTTAGCAAACAGAATACCTCTCTTGGCTTCACTCTGTACATTCATTTCAAGGTCATCCAGCATCTTAGCCATTCCTTCCAATTTTTGTGATTTCTTGGAACTCCGTCTGATACAAAAGATGACAATGATAATTGCAGCAGCAACAAGAACACCCAGGATTCCTCCAGCGAGACCTCCGATGACACCGGATGACAGTGTATTCCTGGGATACTCAAGGTATCCAATGTAGAAACCCAAATTTCCAACTTCGACCTGGCATGAAAATTGCAAATGTGGACAGAAAGTATTAGAGTCAACTTTTCATTGAAGGGTATACAGTGCATGTACAGGCCCATTCAAGCTAATGTTACAATAATAAACTATAATAAACAAGCAATTATAAAGATAATATTCATAATAATTGCTGACTGTAAAGCTGTAAGTTCTCTATTGAGAGTGAAACTTGGGAGTCATTTCCAAAATGTCACTAGTACCAAAACTTTATAAATAATGAAATGCATATGTGTCCAACATTAAAAGGAAGGTTGTTGAGATGCACTGATAAAAATTACTATAGCCTTAGTTTTAGTTGAAAAAGTAAAAAAAATTAACAAAGTAATATGCAAATATTGTCATCTATACAATGAGGTGAACTGTAGGAATATATACAACAACTATTAAAGCAATTTGGCCAACAATTTCAGTAAAGAAATTATGCTTTGACAAATCAGGAAAAAATTGATCAAAAATTTACAATATAGAGTACAAATTTTGTCATCATGTCAAACTCTAAGGAGGAGATCATGCATGGAATGCTAATTAAAATAAATCTGAATGAAGGCAGCCTAAGATTCCGGACAATGGTTTGTGAGAAAGAGCATCCAATGCCAATACATGTAAACTGACAGATAACACGGCCTGTCAATCTGACGAGCTCAAGTCCATGTCGCTGATGGCAGATGTAGTACAATTGTCATAGACAACTCGCACCCATTTGCTAAGCTCTCCATGGTTGATGGCAGAGCTAAAACTACTGTTAGTCAACTGTTATATCTTGACTTGAGTGGCTTGGTGACACTCACCCTAACTTCAGGAAGACCATTTTCAGTCCGTGTTCCATTCTTGTCAACTCCATCAGGGGATTCTGCGGGAGGCTCACAGTTCAACTGGACACTGGACAAGCTCTGAACAATACAGTATTCCTGACCTATGTAGACAGTGACTTCACTCGCTGTGGCAGCAAAGTCAAGATGTCTTCCCTGTAAAAACATAATGATTGGGCTTGCCTTGAAAAGTACTGCATGCGAATAAAATGTCTTCCATAATGCTTATATAACTCACAGTTTTGAGAGTATGACGACTGGTATGTGAAGGCATATTTTACAAGCATAGGATTTCACAAAGCAGCAACTTTGCAAATAAAGAACCTGTTTTGTATTAAAAGTTCCTGAAGAATTTAAATTCAAATACCCATTGGTCTATAACGTAACAAAAACCATCAAGTTTGAAGTTGTTGAAGAAGAGTTCCTGAACAGTATTCTCTGTGTGTGCTGTAGCACGTAAGGAAGGCTGAACGGAATATGACTTGCAGTACATTTTTCAGAGCAGACTCTTGAGGTAGTAACTCTACACCGATACATGGGTAGTTCTGTTAGCTGTAATTTTCTTGAACTTTTGTGTGTTCTTGTTCTTCTCTCAAAATCATGTTCAATGCATATACATGTAATGCTCAACTTGTCAGAACAGCCTGGATGAGTACATCTACTTTCATTGTTACTGTACGTAGAATATTATTTCAGAAATGCTAGACCTGCAAAGTATGAGTATCCTACCCGGATTTGAATAACGCTGGTGTAAGAGGCGATCTGGTCATCGTCCTCAAACTCAAAGTACTCAGGATCAACAAAGATGGTGAAGCCATCCGGCATGACTGTGACATATCCGTCCATTTGAAATCCGACTTCAACGTCACAACCCTCCACACAATCCGTATCTCTTTTACGACGAGATGATGATGACACTTCTACCCTTGGAGTTTTACACTCCATTGATCCCTGAGACTTAACAACACAGGGGTCCTGGAATATAATCACAGGCGAAAAAAATCTGAGGATAAACAACAAAGGTCATCTACACATTTGGTTCTTGACTTTTCAAATTTGACTGAGTATCGTAATTTGACAGGATGATTCAACTTTCAATTGGCTGCTTGACATTCTCAGACACACTGAGAAGGACAAGGGTGTGGAGAAGTCAGATGTTACAAACAGTTATTTTCTTAACATCAAATCTCCTACTCACACACACACATACACACACACATATTTTTTTATAATATATATATATATATATATATATATATATATATATATATATATATATATATATATATATATATATATATATATATTGCATTAAGAGGACTTGCAAGCTTGAAAAGTCAGTGATTGCAATTACACATTGCACTTTTAGTCAATCGGCAGATAAGATAGCGTTTGAACAGATAACCTCTGACAATTCTGTCAAAACTTACAGAATAGAAGACAACATCTCCTTCTTTAATTGTCATTCTTGCTTCACCAGGAACGTCGAACCGGGTGCCATTCACCTCTATCATGCGACCACCACTGAAATATTTGGTACAAGAAAATTTCATGTAAGGTGAAAAAATGTTGAGACATGATATGAAAAAACAGCCTGGAAATTATGTTATCGTGATTTCAATATGACACTCCTGTGATCTCAATGAGCAGTTTCACACTTAAATATAAAAAAAAATCCATTGTAGGCAAAGTTGGACAGGTTATTTAATTAGAAGGTTAAATCTGTATTCAAAGAACACACTGACATGATTGTATTGACAAGTTGATTTTCCAAATTATGACAGCAAATCCATGTAGACACCATAATTGGAACATTCAAACTTTGGAAAGAATAATTGGTGGCAAAAGAAAAGACAAAACTGCCCATTTCTATGCATAATAAGGGATTACAATCCTTGTTTCCTCATGTTTTCACGAGAGCATTATCCTCCCTGCCATGTTGAACTTCTTAGTGTTTTTGTCTTCTGAATGCAGGGAGTGGCTCTGTCAGCTACCTCACACACACACACGACAATGTAAAAGATTACAGTACTGCATATTAACGGTTTTACCAGTATATTATAAACATCATAATAATCTATTTATTTCACTGGAAGAATTGAGGTTGTACCGCATCCTTCACTCAAAAATACTGAATGAAATATGCCTCTTTATAGCTCAGTGGGACATTTCAACTGTCCACATAGGATATTACAGTAACATAGAATGTGCATCGAGGACAGATACATGTAGCAGGACTCTTAAACTTGTACAATATTCTTTTGGCCTGCCACTTGTGGGGGCTCATTTTGAAGCTTATGGGGTGAATCAAAATTTTCACACGCTAAGTTTTGCGAATATTGGAAATTTTATTTTTCCCTTAGAGATAACATAGGGATGGTGGCCATTTTGAATTTCAAATATTGTTAAACATTGGTTGACTTGTTTCTCTAGCACCAAAATTTTGCATGGTGACCACCAATTTTTATTCTTGATTTTGAAAGAGTATGGCTGAAAGTTTCATGGAGGAAAGTTTGAGTGAAAGTTTAAGTCCCTCACTTTCAGTGAATATAAACATCTCAATGTGAAAATTTTTTCCCTCCAATAGGCAGAGTGTGCATAAACACTTAGGGTGTACATGTGTAAATCAAGATCACTGTTCATGAATATGATTTTGTTTTTTTTCTCAATTAATTTGGCTGAGCGGTTCTGTATGTCGCTTCTCCGCTATAGGTGACTAGATACTGTAGGTTGGGAGTTCAAACCCGATTGAAAACACCATATTATGATCGACAGAGAGAGATTCAGGAGTTTGTTAAGATGTTTATACATACAAAGCACTCATCATCAACAAAAATCAGACATTGATACTAAATTTGGAGCCTGGTAGAAAGAGGATTAAAAAGAATGGTTCACTAACACTCACTACAGTCTGTAACTGCTGCGGATATAGTTGTAGTGGTCCATTGAGTTCCAGGTTACAGGCTGTACTGAGGCCAATCAAAATTGAAAGAACCTACCTAAGACTACTTTCTAGAGGACTCAGATGAGTCACCGTTGGATTTTCAGCATAGTTGAACTCTGCATCAGTAGGAGCCTCACGTTGAGCGCCATCAAAGTTCACCACCACATTGAAACTGTCAGGTTGTGAGTACTCTGACGTCCTGCATGGTACTGCTGTTGCATTGACTTCAACTCTGCAGTGTGAAATATTGAGAAGATATCCATGTCCCATGTCAAAGTGTACACAACCTAAACTGTCAAACCTCTTTGTTGAGCCCAGAAAAAAATTAATTTATGCTATGAATGATGATGTTAGATAAGTCACTGGCTATTTTCCGAAACAAAACCATACTGAAAGTTGGAAAGTGCAATGCATGTAACTCTTAGGCAAAAAAATCCATATTTTGAGGGAAGATGTTATCAACTATAAATACGACATGCACATATTATTTCCAAACAACCATATTGCTTGTTGTTGCTAGTCTGTTCTGTTTATTTGTAAAGCAGTGATTCAGACACAATTACATGTACCCTGCATTCATGCACACTTGCGCATACACACACACACACACACACACCCACAAAAAAAATGGTTAATTAACTGCCATAAAAATGCAAATGTTGAGATATTATACATTACAAGATTTCAAGTGCAAGTACAAGTGTGAATACCTGTTCACATCACATTCAGAATTTCCAATAAGGACAGTGATATATCTGCCAGAGTCCATGTAATCTCCTGTCACAGTAACCAGGGTACCACCAGCTATGGGACCAATTTTGGGGTTGAAATCCTTGACATCAGGGTTCTAGCAAATAGAACAGCAGTATGTGAATGTTTTCCTTGTATTCTTTTTTTCCCAATTTCATGTTTTGCTACATTTGCAGAGCTCTAATTGTTTTGCAAAGAAGCAGAACAAGTATGCGAGCCAAAGACGAGGATGTCATCAATGCTTAATACTTCCATGAGCACCAGCCTGAGAGCAGGCAACGAATTGTGACCAATGTGTTATTAATTTTATTATATCGAACAGAAATGTTTGTGTCTGAGCCTACATGGAGAGCTCATGGTCACGGCAGAGTCACAGGCAGAGAGCCGCCGTAGCAAACAGCTCCATTTCTCTTCATAGCCACACAAAATTGCTCTCAAAATAATTTCTGAACAGGACCACTGTTTGTTGAGAGTCGTAGTACTCACACTTTAACCATTATAATGTTGTCTAATTCAACTGAGTTATGTGTCAATTTGTATCTACGTCCAGGGATCATACCCAGGCTTTTTAGGCTACCAGTGTACAAAAATTTGTTAAATGCATGTACGGAAAGACTCACACTGTACTAAACTGTCCACTGGGGTCAAGATCACTTAACATAGCAGGTAAGAATCTCCTGCATGTAAACCATGTTTTATCACCTTTTTGAATATGTCATGTGACTAAGTCTAAGCCAATCATGATAATGGAATGATACATGAGACGTGAGGAGTAATAATATATATTATAGCCCAAACAAGGGACTATGCAACGCAGGTGACTCTTGCCACAAGGGTACATTATACACTACCTTGTTTGGGCTATAATGTTTTTATTTCATGCCTCTTTTACATGTTTTTCTTTCCAAATTTTTGGATTTCTTTGCACATGACAATCACATGCTTTATTCCCATTACAGACAAATATCTATTAAAAAATAGAATAATTTTTTTATAATCTAATAGCACATTGATATATTTAACGCTTGACCCAGGCACGAAAAAAATGTCCGTATGACATCATAGGTCACCAGGGGGTCAGGGTGCAAAGGGTTAAATTGCCCTTATGCAGTTTAATGACTTTATTATGCATAATTTTCTAAAAGTTGAGTTTCCTATGTAAATCATATAATTTTATAATTTTGAAGTTGTCAAGTTGAAAATAATTTCAGTTCACTGTCAGTTAAACGATGACTGTGGCCCACTACATCACTGTAGCAGTTATAATTGAATTGTACGGGATGCACAGCATTCAATTATGAGGCAATCTGATGCAACAAGCTTAGACTAGTCTAAGATACATGTATGGAAGAGTTCACAATACCCTGTAGTCATAGGTATCCGCCGATGTATCAGTCCTTCCATGAACAATTGTTACAACAACATTGCCACTTTTCTCTCCACAGTCACAATCTTTAGTTCTGCATGTAATACTGCAAAAAAAAAACCAGAAAGTAAATATACAGACAAGACAATCTGAAGCGGATCAAAGACAAGACTATAGTTATGATTTTTTGTATCTGTCACTAGAACGCTGTTAAGCTAAATTTAACAGGTAACATTTCTTCATTCAGTGATTATAAGAGTGACATGAGGAGAAGACAAGAGGCCTGGTGACATGGTTACTTGTCATGGGTATTTTCTGATCTAAACAAAGAAATATATGAGGGAATAATATTGTTATCACATGCACAAGCCAAGAATGTTACTTTTTGGAAATAAAAGTTTCTGGAAGTTTCTCGAAGAGTTTTCTTGAAACAATACGTAACCATATTCAAACTTTTTATTTGCTTTTGAATAATATCAATATGCCTTGGGCAAGTTTTCATTCATTTCATGTCGTCAATTCAAGTTGTCGGGTCAATATGAACCTCTACATATGCCAAACTAAAACATAACGGCTCAAAAGTTGCTGAACAGATGTATTTTGTCAGATTTCAAATTTAACTATCACTGATTTTCACAAAATGTTCATGGCAGAGATAAATTTTGATGATGATGAAGAATATTGGCCATCACATTGTTTGTTTACATTGACAAGTGCATCGAAAAACACAAAAAAGTTCCAAGGCACAAGATTGGTGAAATACATGTAGATGTGAATTGTTGTGACATACAACAACCAGAGGATAAGGACAAGAGGACAAAGTAATGGCTGGTGCATATGAGAATCCATGAAACTCATGAAAGTCACTTTGATGAGTTCAACTCACAAAATGATGAAGACGCTATTGGCACAAACTGAATGAGGTATTACAATGAATGAGTGTACATGCACCAACTGCAGCAGGGATGATATCACAAGCTGTACATTATAGGTACTGACTGGGTGAGATTTTTCATCTTTCAAAGATATCTTTTTCAGGATAACACAATCGTACCTTCTTGATACAGCATATTTATCTTCAATCAGGGTACAGGGTAAATCAGCTACTGTCACGCTAACAATATCAGAAAACATTGTACCCATGTTGCTTCCATTTATCTGGACCTCAGTACCGCCTTCAATCGGACCAGCCAGGGGCCAAACCTGTAGGGGAGAAATAAGGTGGCCGTTGAATGTCAAAATGAAGAGAATTAAGTCTGACCCAATGCCATCAACTTTCTTTTCTCGAACTTAACTGCATGATATAAGATTGTTTAACCATCTCCCCCTATTCCCTGTTTAATAAACAGGTCCACACTCACCATTAGTGACTATGAGATTGGACCACACCATGCTGGTATATGTCAGGGTAGCTAGGGCACAAAAAATGCAACACAGGGAGAGATGCAGATTTACAACTTGTTACAACTCATTTTGAAACCTGAGGAGAAAGCTTAGTTTTCACCTTCTTGTTTTCATCATAAATTTAAAATTCAGTTTCACAAGAAGAAATAGGCATGTTGCTTGTCTAGTTCCAATACTTGGACAGCACGACTCCTGAATTCAAGTCTTAATCAAAATTACCATGTGGCAACTGACAAATTGCAAAAGTTCATTTGGGGGCTTAGTCTTGCAATAAAGTCATGGGTTACCATCATGAAATTCTTGGGCTTTCATATCACTCCCTATAAAGGCCTTGTGTCTCATATCCTCAAATTCAAACTTTTTCAAGTAAAGGTACGTTGTAGGATGTGTCTTATACAGGCGGACTGCCTCAAATAATGCAAGCATCAACTGGTGTTTTCATAGCACTCCCAATCCCCACTGCTTTGGAAAGTAAATTCAACAACAAAAGTTGTAAGTACCCCGGAAATTCAAAATTGACAAATGAGACTGTTATGTCGAAACTATTCAAATCAGATTATACAAGTTTCAGGTGATAGTTTTAAAGTAAACTGTCTCCCCGACTTCTCTTTTATGTGAAGCCAAACCCTGCAGTGAAATTTTGTTTTCAAGGACTGCCCTTTTATCCAGGCGTTTTTTCCCATACTTTAATACAGAGAAGTAAAAAAAGCACAAAGTGACATGTTTTATTTCGTGGCAACACAAAGATTTTACCAAGTGTTTATCACAGAAATTACACTGTCAAGCTATCACATCTGTACACGACTGAAAGTTTAGAGTTGACAACTAGGAAACAACCGTAAAGAAGTATCAAAACTAACATTTTCAAAACAATATCCTAGGTTGACTTTATTGTCTCTCAGGAAAATTCTATTTCTAGCACTGTATAGTCACCAGGCAAACTGAACTTTGCATAATTTTAATAGTACTGTTTACAGTATTGGCATGACCGCACGTGTGCAAGAGCACACCTGTGACATGTAAGTTTCATAGGTCACATATAATGGGGGAAATTTATTACACCAGGTCCTTGCAAAATCGATTTCTATTCCAATCAATATCTGTCAGTAATGTTTCTCCCTTTCATTTTACATCAACTTCCGCATTTGCTGAAACAAACTTCACTAAAATTGTTCCTCTCAGTCACCCATGAAATGATTACAGTTCACCCTCCGTGTAACCATTAACCATGTTTCATGTCAATTTGTTTCTAAAACAGTACAGGAGACGTACAGTCATTGTAGTTTTCAAATATCATGATATGAAACCACCATGTTTATCTTTTAAAGATACAATCAAGTATACCGGTAGTAACTGTTATAAATTATAAATTTGTTGTTCTGCTTATATCTATTTCATCAAATACATGACTGTAGTAAGTAGATGTATTTGTGTTTTCAGGAAAAATGGCTAAAATTCGATTCCAAAAATTATATACAACCACTGAATATTCTCAGAGAACACTGTACTGTGCATATGACAGTTGACATAATGCCAACATGCTGACATTTACAAACTGTATATGTTTTATCAATTCTTTGATAAAAACAAAATTTTTGTCAATTTGTTATAAATTGTCAGACTACAATATATGGTCTACCCAAGAAATACAATATTGTCATCTTTCAAGCGCAAAAAAGACAAGTTTATCTCAGGTCCTGGGTTAAAGGTCATCTGTATAAGACATTATCATGCTTTGATCTTCAAACAATCAATATGATCCGATATTATGTATGGCAGATAATAAAGTTCAGCTCCTTTTTAAACCTTTGTCCTGCCAAGACGTTCAGATATCATCCAATCAAAATTTGTTAAAATCAGTGAGGCCATTGTCCCACATATATATTATATACGTTACATTTAATTCTTGGACATTTGAAGGCCCTGAAAACAGAGGTACTGTAAACACGATTGTTTACTGACAATAATCTACAATAATATACAATGCCAAGTAAGTGAAAATACGTATACATTTGGTTCAAAAACGCTTCACACTGACTAGGCAGATGGGGAAGTGATACTGCCCGGCGTAATAAGGGTTAAGAGGTGAAATGGGCTCATATCGATTGCGCAAACATTTACAAGCCACCATTGAACAGAATCATTAAACAAGGTAGGCATTCATGGAGGATGATCGGGGTGACAAAACTATTTTGAAGCAACAACCAAAAAGCAGATGTTGATTTTGAAGTATGTAATTGTTCCGTATCATTCTACCATGGTTACGATCATTTGTATGTGTTTTAATACTTAAATTCAAACAGTTGTAAACACTTCAACGCTGGGTATATGTATGAAAATACCAACGTAAAACATTTTTGAGACAATATGGAAGCTTTTGGTTCCTACAATGTTACGGATATTCTACTTTGTAACTCTGCACTCTAACAAGTGGCATGAGTTCCACAAAGCATGTGTTTGCAACAAAACAATGTACTATTTATAAGCAATAAACCAACCAAGTGGCAGGTATGTTTTGAGATTTTGACCAGTTGACAACATATCTATAAGAGTTTTAGTGAGTGCATATATGGAGTGAAGTAGTCAAAACTGAGTGGTATACCCGTTGCCGAGGTGGTTTATTGCTATTATATCATAACAGTATACTCAAATTTAAATGGCATGAAACGTCGGGTAAAAAATCCCTGGCTGAGACCTTTAGCATGTTCCAACTGTGCCGGTATTGCACTGTTATTAATGTCTAGACCAATCAGATGCCTGTATCATCAATATACAGGACAGGTATGATATCATACCACGACATTGATGGCACAAATACAGGGATTGGATTCGTCGAGATGTGAAAAGAACCGTGGTATATTCGTGATATACCATGGCTGGCACACGTGCAAGCTTTCAGCTTGAGCAATAATCCTTTTTGATGTTCCATACCAGAATTTCAATATAATGTTATGATATAATAGAATAAATCACACCCAGCGATGGTATATCACTCGGTTTTCACCAGTTCACTTCATATATGCACTCACTATCTCTCATGCATATATGTCGTGAACTGGTCAAAATCTTGTGGTATACCTTTGCTGGGTGTGCTTTTTTGCTTAAATACACCACAGCCAGCAGTGATATACCCAAGATTTTGACCATTTCACAACATATGTACGTGTGCGATAACAAGTACATATAATGGAGTGAAATGGTGAAAATCTAATCCTGGTTTACCCATTGCTGAGAGAGGTGGTTTATTGCAATTGTATCATACATGTAAATTGAAACCTCAAAAAGAGAATTTTCTCTGGCTGAAAGCTCATGGCTGTTCCAACTATGCTATATTGCGAATATAGAACGGTTATTTCACGTCTCCGATTGCAGTATCTGCACCATCAATATACTAGTATGATAGACCTTGTTTTGAAATTTATCACTACAATGGCATCATAGAGCAGGGAATATTTTACCAGAGATTGTCAACTTACATTATGAATTTTGGGATCATCACAACTTTGCGGCTCCTGATACAACCAATCCTGGCACTGGTCTTGGATTTGACACATTTCTGCACCAGCATCTCTACACCAGCCACACTGCAACTCTGGCCTTGTGGTGATGCTGGACAAACACAAGCTACAGTCTTCACGGTCAACTGAACAATCGTACAGGGTAACTGATCAAAATAAAAATGATAAATAGAAAGTTTTAGGTCTTAGAACTGTATCTGTTGATTGCTGCGCCAAAAAATCTGGATTTTTATTTTGATAATTGTGAGTAAAAGGAATCATTCAGAGTACACCATACATTGAGAGAACACTATGGGACTATCGATATTTGTGGTAAGGGTTTGAAAATTTCTGTTCTTTTTTTTTCTCAACAATAGCTCCATTTTACTAGATGGCTCATACACTGAATGCCGCGCAATGTGCCATTTGATGATAAAATCATTCTATTTTTTAATGAATAGAAAGAAAGAATATGATTGTTATTTGTCAATAAATCTAAACACTTGGAAATGAAAACTGTAAGAGAGGCAATAATAAAGCATTACGTTGTCCTGATGTCGGGCAAATGGTCACCTTCCCTCTGGTACATAGTCCCTTGTTTTGGCTATAATACAACTTTATTATTACCAGAAAGAAAGAGAAATATTCCGGTTAAATGGCTGTGATACATGCCAGTCCTTGTAGCGGAATCTCAAAACTGGTCATGTCTTTTTGTTGGTACTAATTTTACTAACATGGCAGAGATAATATTAAAGACTACTGATTAGAAAGCTAATATTTGCCAGTATTCTGTCTGTAAATCAATCTTACTGAATGTAGGGAAGCAACAGAGCTGAACTGTTGTATAAAAGGGAATAGAAATCCAGCAAATATGTGGAGAAACAGAATCAATGGTTACCATTGCTGCTGTAAAGATCATCCAGTATGTGGTTATCATTCCAAGTCACCGTCACATTTGCAATCATTTCTTGTTCCTCGGCTTCATAGGTATACTGTGAAGTAAACATAGCAAAAAGCTAATGAATGATAATTTTGCACTGCTGTGTGTGGACTAATTTTGTAAGTTTTGCGTACATGGTTTCTGTACAGTTGCAGCTTGTAATACTCTGTTAAATATTTCAATTGGTTTTTTTTTCAATTTTAACTGTAACTTCTCATAATATTTTGTAGTTTTTGAAGAGGCCGATATTTTCCTTGTTTTCCTAACATATACTTGAGAGACAATACAAACAATAACTGCAAAAACACATTTAAAAGTTACAGCAAACGGAACTTTAACCCTTTTCCTGCCAGACAGTAATAACTGTATCATTTCCCCATCAGCCAAGTCAGTAAAAAGCGGTATTGAGCCAAAACATGATGTATTTTCACCCACTTGGCTTGGTATGTTATAGCATCTTTTGTTAAAAAAAAATCAACTTTACAGTATTATGTTTTCAACAGCCTTCAAATGTACAGTATTATGTTAAAATACACCATATGGAATAAGTTGTGTTTCATTTATTTTAACCATCTTGACCTGGTGGTGAAATATGGACTTGGCAGGAAAAGGGTTAATACTCGTTTGATTGTTGTAAATTATTCAGTTTGTCAAAATCCCTGATGATACACATTTAAGAGGTCCATGAGCCATCATCTTCTCAGTAAAATTTGTTGATAAAAGTGCTGTTTGTGATTACAGGTTTCTAAATTAATCTGACACTGCTGCTTGAAGTGTGGACTAATTTTGTAAGTTTTGCGTACATGGTTTCTGTACAGTTGCAGCTTGTAATATCTACATTTATTAGTATTCATTAACACACCTACTAATTATGTATTTTTGTCGTTCTTGCACACATTATTTCCAAATGCGTAGTGTAAAAAATGAGTACAAATATTCATTTTACACATTAATGAAAGAATGATGCCTCCTAATTTCCATGCATTTTCAAAAACTGGTGCTATTACACAGAAAACATAGAATACAACATCCAGAGAGAGATCATTCAAAAGATAATAACAAGTTGTTTCTGAGGGGGTTTCAAACACGTATGTGTGCCATTTTCTTACATATTTGCATGCAGGTTTATTTTATTCAAACTTCCACAAGTACAGTTATGGTCCAATGTTTGTAATCTTTCTAGTGACATCATCCTTCAAAGAATACTTTACATGAACTAATACAAGTTCAATGTCAAATTATGAAAATGATGCTAGAAGTAATTAACTGGACGATATCTAAGTGACTATTTCTACAAACAAGCTGTGTACATATGTAGCAGAAAACATACTTATGTCTTTACATCATCTACTGACAATCTGACAAACATTTCCTGCTAATCTATTGTTGCTGACAGGCTGTGATTGAACATCAACAGTGACAGACGTTTGTGGCAAATACTGCCACAGATACATGTAAATGCATGGTTGACTGCAAACTGTATTTTCAAATTTCTACTGACAGGACGACCACTTCCTGTTGTTGTATCCCTGGCGGGGTCAGGCTGTAATGGAGTGTCAATAGTGACAGACAGAAGTTTGTAGCAAACATTGCAACAGGACATCTGTGAGTTTTGATAAGAACTATGTGGAAGTTCTCAATGAAGTTATCATAGAGGATGTGCTATCCCAGAGTTTGTGTATCATCTTTAACAAAATCCAGACCATTGCAATCTCATTGCCTTTCATTTCATGCAGAATTTACCTCGACAAAAGATTTTCAGACTCTTAAAATCTTGCAATGCTGATCTGGTCAACTACTTGTTCAGACAAGTCATTGTTGATGACACAGTCCCCACTTGTTAATGGGTACTTTGATTACAAGTCCTCAGAGAGGATAGAGTCCTCTTCATTAATTAGGTCTGTGATAAAAATATTTTGATACAGATGGTGCTCAATGGCCAAGAATGAGTTCAATGGTGATGAAAACATAAAACCAATGTAGGCCACCATCCTAAAGGTCATTAAATAAGTCAACTAGGAATTAATCAACAGGATGTTGCAAAACATTTTTACATACTACTATCCTAACACTAACAGATTATCACCGGTACCATATTTCACAAAGTTTGATGCAGTATTTACAACACAATGAGATCAACATCTGTATCAAGTTTCATCAAATTTGACGTTGTATTTGTGGATATATCACTCTAATTAGGAAAGTTCATTACATATGCAATTACAAATTAATTAAAATGATGCTGATATATGTCTTTTTCAATGTTAAAGCAATGTGAGCTTAACATCTGTACGAAGTTTCATGAAATTTGATGCAGTATTTCTTGACATATCAGCCTAATTACGAAACTTCAATAATTGACATACAATTGACATGATACTGCTACATGACGTGAAACAAATTGATGAGCATATGTATGAAATAGGTCAATGTCCTTGTACCAACTTTGAATGATATTGGTGGAAATATGTCTGAGTTATGGCTTTGTACATGAGTTAAATCGTAACACAATCGCCGCCACGCAGCGATATTTGATCTTACTGTTTAAAAAATAGTGACAACATCACTGTTCGCTCCCATATAGTTATCAAAACAAGTCAACAATTGTATGAAACATGGACATACATATACAGACAGACTGACATACACAGACTGGCACAGAGTGATGACATTGACAAGTGTGCCTTGGCCAATGGAGAGTAGCAAAGATATAACAAACAGCTGAAAGTAATGATAAAATAGTCAAGTATAGGCCTATACAGGCACTGAGAGTGAATATGTTACAGCAATTTGATTAG
>LD344208.1:93531-109257 GCA_001465055.1 Ptychodera flava | reverse complement strand
GGGGCGTAGGGATCGTATGTCCATTTTGGGTAGACACGTTTGTACAGGTTCATCAACACAGTATCCTGGGATTTCAGCTGCCCGTCAAATACACACTTCATGTGTCCATGGGTACCTGACAATGGAATGAGAAATATTTTCTTTTCTTTGTTCTGTTTATTTGTCACATGTATGGTATTTTGACGAGTTTATAGGCACAATGCCACAATGCAGCTCTGAAAATTTAAACAAAAGAGACATCTTCACACACAAACAAAAAGGGTGACAAACATTAGTTCAATTGATAAACACCTCTTTCTTTTGAAAAGTCTGCCTACAAAGTAAAGATTGTATTACGTATATAGTCAATTAAATACATAATTGACAACCCGCAGCTTTATATCGCATTCCTTGATTTACATATTTTCTGAGAATAAACAATACTGCATAAGCAAGACTGAGGAGCTCCATCGTCATTTCCCTGAAATGCATTCTAAACTATCTGTTTGATAAAAATATGAACTCCTCAGATAAGATGGACTGATAAAAACAAAAGAAACGCTGACAACAACTCTCGTAAACTCTGAGTGTCTTGGCATACAAGTATCTATGGTCAGACTTGCACAACTTAAAAACTTACCTATTGGTTCTTTTATGTGCCCTCTTCTTCCCCATTTGGTGTAAAGTTCAACCGGTTTGAACCACAGAATGTCTTCTGAAAATTACAAACAATGGTACATTAGTCCTGTTTCAAAATGACCTACATTACACGTCCTACACACATGTACTGCATGCTGTGATTGGTTAATCCGCTTCTTTAAGGTCCACTTTCGGAGCAGTCATTGGAGGGACCTCATGTGTTAGGTCTCATTATTATGTATTATTCAATTTACAGCTTCCTGATTGGTTAATGTGTAGGTCCGGTCCTCCAGTGTTCACTGCCTCATTATGCAATGTACGATGTACTTTTGGATGATGCCTGCACTTGGTCGCAGCTCGATCCCAGTATGTGAAGAAAGGTACTCATGCCGAGTATTTGTCAAAATATCTAGTTAGATCACAGGGAATTGAGTAATCTTGTTGTTGTTGTTGTTGTTTTTATTGTTGTTGTTGTTGATGGTGATGATGATGATGACGATAATAAAAAAATATTAAAAAACAATGTGTCATTCCTTGCTGTTGTTTGTCGATGTTGTAGATAATTGTAAAAGAAAACTGTAATCGTGACCAAAAAACGACGTAGGTCGCCCAACGTCACTCCCGTCCTATTATACAACCAAGGGTGGAATCGAGATGCCCCTGATCAAGGCTCATCAGCCACCTTCAAGGCCCAGAAAAAACACCCCATTCACGAGCGATCGATTGAAATGTGCTATCATAGGCACTGAAATGTATCTCACTGACCTAATTTGGGCTTCACTTGAACTACCGACCTGCAAACGAGTGGAAAAATGGCGATTTCCAAGTCGTACCCGGTCAAAATCGATCACATTTGAACTTCCCGGTCGATTTCCTGACAAAGTGTTGGTAAGTATTCGTTTATCTGCATGACTATGAAGGTTTTTCTACTTTTTCGCGTACTTTTGAACGTTACACGTACGCGTACGAGCAGGGAGCATTGAAACATAATCAATCGGCTGGCCGAAGCAGCCTTTACAGGGCCCCCAATTGGTCAATTTAAATGCCCAGTGACGAAAGCGCCGTCACCATCGACCGGGAAGTTCAAATGTGATCGATTTTGACCGGGTACGACTTGGAAATCGCCATTTTTCCACTCCGTTTGCAGGTCGGTAGTTCAAGTGAAGCCCAAATTAGGTCAGTGAGATAAATTTCAGTGCCTATGATAGCACATTTCAATCGATCGCTCGTGAATGGGGTGTTTTTTCTGGGCCTTGAAGGTGGCTGATGAGCCTTGATCAGGGGCATCTCGATTCCACCCTTGGTTGTATAATAGGACGGGAGTGACGTTGGGCGACCTACGTCGTTTTTTGGTCACGATTACAGTTTTCTTTTACAATTATCTACAACATCGACAAACAACAGCAAGGAATGACACATTGATTTTTAATATCTTTTATTATCGTCATCATCATCATCACCATCAACAACAACAACAACAACAACAACAAGATTACTGAATTCCCTGTGGTTAGATTTGACCTTGTTCGATTGTTCCTTCACTATTCACGGCATTTTACTGTGAATTATACATGAATTAAATATTGTCTGGAGAAATTTTGTCCTTTTCCCTGCAGGAGTTGGTTGAAATGAGCTACTGATGCCTGAAACTGTTACGTAATTTTTGTTACGTAATGCCTTGACTCACAGGCCTCACTGTTGTCGATGCTGCCAATGCCCCCGTCAAATCAAAATGAAAATGAAAAGCGTGTACTTTGTACGTAACCAACAATTGGAAAACAAAGAGCCAACATGCCGGTAATGCTATATTTGGTTCAAGTCGATGAATTTAAAAAAAATAAAATCATTTATAATAGTTTCTCTTGTGTCTGTCCAATTTCGTACAAAACTATTCGGAATTTGGTAGCCCAGGCCATGTTTTTCCCAGCGATTGAATGCGCTACCTTTGAGTCTGCGCAGTATAGTGAGTTAGTTCCTGCCGGATTCCGGGTGAAGCTCCCCTGGATAGCGTTCACCCGACTCATCGCGTCCACTCCACTCACACGCGCGTTTCACATGAAAGCAAAATACAAATCGTTGCGTTCACTCCTCTCAAACATTAACAAATCACAGACTTGAACCGAGTCTACTTAATGCATAAAGGGACAGAGATAAGTAAAAACATGGATATTTAACATATGAAGGTTTGTCGGGCATTTTTTGTTGTAACTTTCGGCCGATCCGTGAACATCACGAATAACGTATTACTTCAGCGGTAGCCAGGAAGCACGTGGGACATTGCATAATGAGGCAGTAAACACTGGAGGACCGGACCCACACATTAACCAATCAGGGAGCTGTAAAGTGAATAATACATAGTAATGAGACCTAACGCATGAGGTCCCACCAATCAGCGTAACGCAAATGGACCTTAAATTACCAGATGAACCAATCACTGATGTTGGTACATATGTCATGGACCTGACTTATGAAACAGGACTACTCAAACTTGTGAACAACACAACCGATATGAATATCTTCTCATTTCAAGATTTGATTTAATGACTTGCATATGTGTGAAGTCCTTGAGACTGTTTGACCGTTCCATCCCCCCATCTTATGCCTAACTTTTAAAGAAAATAAAACAGATGAATAACAATAATCTTCCTGTCGGTCACTGATCCGCTTTGAAAGACTACTTCGCCTGTCTACCGCAAAAATCATGAACAGCACATATACAGGAAGCCCGCACCCAGGTCATTGCAAAAACTCTTTTAAATTAATGCCTAAATGAATGTGCATATATTTATGGTGCATGACGGAAATGCACATACAACTCACCGCGATTAAAAAACATGTAACGCAAGACTGATTTTTTCTTGTTGATCTTGTAAGGATGTCCACTGAGCACAACTCTCTTGCAGATGATTCTGTTGGGTTCCACACCGAGCAAGGTGCCTACAGCTACAAATGTGTGTGAACCTGCAAGGTAATAGAGAAAACACTCTCTTTGCTAAAGTTTTGGAAAATTGGTAATACCCGGTAGGTTAGGGAATTTTGGTTTCCTGGCTTTCCCATTTAACAAGGTGGCTTTTTGGTTGCATGAAGGGAAAACCCAATTATCTTTATGAACTGAATTTGATACACCAAATGAAACATCAGTAGTTGTACATCTGACCTAACTTGAACTAATTTTATTTCCTCAGCTATACTGCTGAATTGTAAACATTACATCATAACAAAACACACATTACAACTATTGATAGGCTCCTTTTATGGCTTTTCACATTCAGACTCAAATTTTTTACGATCCTTTGCTGTTCCCGACTCAAAGAACAAAGTATTGTAAGTTCACCCAACATTGCTCAAGGAAAACTTAAATTATTCGCTTTAAAATCAGTGCAAATATTATGATTAGTGAAACACTCAAAAAAAATGTAGACATTGGATCTTGGGACCATTTGAAGACACTGGTCCCTATGGTGCATTCTACCGTTGTAAGTCAGAGTTTTTCATGATCCTTACCATCAAGGTTTTCTTTAAAAACTAGGACAGAAGCTGGTGGAAATGTAATCGGTGCATAGACACTGGCCACTGTGATGCCATCTTTTCTCAAGTATCTCTCATTCTGTAGGAATTGAAAGGAGTGAAAAAATGTGACCGCCTTTCCACAGTCCAGCTGTTTACACCATAACATGTTGAAACCCTTTGCAGAGTCCGCCTCAGGGAGTCAGGGACAGATATTCGGACTCTCAAGTTTTTGAAATATGTTTCTGTTCTACTGCTTGTGGGGCTCTCAAAGCTCTTGGAGTAAGAACAGTTTCCACCATCTTGTTTTTTTTGAGAATTGAACATTTTATTTTTCCGCATGGAGTAAACACATGGATGTGGATTTTGAATTTCAAATATTGGGAAAGGTTGGGTAATTTGTCTCTCTAGTACCAAAGTTTGCATAGTGATTCCTGATTTTTATTCTCCATTTAGGGAAAGAATGGTGGGAAGTTTCATCGAGGAAAGCCTGGGCAAAAATTTTTTCACTTTTGAGGTAGAGTCTACCTTAAACAACTATTCAGTGGTCTTTCCCTTGCGGTCAAGACTTTGCAAAAGAAACACCTGCTTGCAAAACAATAACCATTCTGAAATGACAGCGTTAGATATGTTTGTGGAGACAACTATCTGTTCTACTTTAAAACAAGAAAAGTTAAATGGAATCTGTTCCATGATTCCATGATGATGGTTGTCTCGGCGCAATGTCATGACTGAAATTTTAGGAACAGATTTCTATGCAGTGTGCTCCAGCCCTTCTGCTCTAAAATACTTCATAATCAGTTCAGTAGATGATGCTTGATATTAATGCTCATACTGCCAAGATCTCTTACACTTAAGATATCATACCTTGTGTTTGTTTCCAACCGTATGCTGAGAAAAGATAGGCCCTGCTGAGAACCTCCTGCAACCAACTTGAAATATTAAAGGTTCCTACAGACAGAGAGCAAAAACTTTTGTTCATGAACTGAACACAGTATCTGCTGCAAACCACATGTACGCCTAATAGGTGTCCCACAGCTTTCTTAATCAAGCTCAAACCTTTCATTTGAGGCATTTGAGAAAAATGAACTTCCAAAATCAGGCAGCCAAAGTGTTACGTACTATCTCGACTTCATATACAACAGAGGTGTGCATTGAACACACAAACTTCTTTCTGTTTTACTGTAATTTTGTTTTTCCAAATGTTTAGTTCCTTTCTCTAATGTGGAATACTTACCTTCGACTTGATGGGTTCTCTGCATGAGTGATATTTCTTCAAAGCAAAGTGTAAAACAGACATCTGACAAAAGAGGCGAAAAAAATCATATAAACTTGTTAATTTTCTGCAGGATTATGACATCACACTTCTATTCACACCTTGTCAATGAAGCACGGTCTCTCTCAATTGTCTGTACACAAGTTGAGGATACATCGTTCCTGAGGTCAGGCTTGGCTAACTAGAACAGGCCAAGTCAAAGAAATGGTTGTTACACTCACCTTTTGCTCATACTGCAGCAAGGCAAATACCACCAGAGGTTTCTCCTGGTCAAAGTTTTCTAAAAAGTGGAGAGGAACACTGCCAGGCTGTGATTCAACAGTTTGATTTTCAATGTTTCTTCAAAAAGTGAACATGGCAGCTCTACACCTATATCCACACAGGTCATGTACCTGAGAGTGTTTAGGAGGAATGCAGATACACTACAGCCTTTCTCTTCTGTTCAAGTACATTCAAAAGAAAACATTCATTTGAACTGTGCACTCTAGTATGCAGCAGACAACACTGGACGTGAAGTGACAATGGCTAAATACTGTTTTTCTTGACATGTCCTAAAGTTGAATGTTCCAACATAAATAAATAAACAACCTTCTAGACAGATCTATCAGGACTCATAAAATTAACTCAACTATCAAATGAACTCACCCATAAAGACTTTTGGAACATTAACTATATGCAGCGTCACATACCAACCAGCCTGTAAATAATACACATGTACAAGAATGTTATCAATAAATTATTTGTCATTTGTCTATCTGAACTTTCTGGAGCAAAAGTAAAAAGCTCAATTAACTTGCCTCTCTCTGTGTTGTATGTGTACATATTTTCTCATCTCATCTTTGATCTGTGAATATGTCTATTACTCATTATTTCATGACCAACTCTGCCTAATTTTTCCTACACAGACTCATACATCCAAAAACATTGATAAATTGGAATTGAAGCAATGTTCCCAGCAAGCAGCAAATTACTAAAATATTAACTTATAGAAAAAGGGTATTCCTTTCTCAAAGTAGTAAACTTTTCTCTGATACATATTTCACAGTCTTACCATGGCTGTCTCCTCTACTTCTTGGTTTACAACTCTCTTTGATGTTGTTTTAAAATTCTGAAATTGAAAAATTCTTGCGTAGTCTGTTGGAAGGTTTTCTTTTGGATCCCACGGTGATGTCCGGAAACTTTTCAAACCTCGATACCTGTTCCATGCAGAGTAAGTGCATCACAATGTTAAAGGTGGCATAAAACTGTCACAATATTCAAACCATATACAGTGAAAAATACTATTCACCTCTGGTTAAACAATAAAACAATTTGTCTAGGCGTATTGGAAAAAATGTACAAACACCATATTATCACGTTCTCCTCACTCACCGCATTCACCTCACTCACACGTTTTATATGAAAACAAAACACAAATCATCGCGTTCACCCCATTCAAACGTTCACAAATCACAGACTTGAACCAAGTCTAGAATTAATGTAACTAACTTTTGAAATCTCACTCTTGCTGCCACGTCCATGGGTGTGTCCATTTCATCTGGAAACATTGCATGTTGACGCTCTGACCTATATTTCTCCAACCTGCAATGACAGAAACCAATAATGCACTGTAATATCTGCTTACACTTGCATTACAACTCTGGAGTGCAGAACTGATAACCTGGACGCTTTCTCATGCATAAAAAAACGCTTTGAGCGTCACTTTTGCGAGTCCATAAGTTACAATAAGCTCTTGCAGTCATAGGATTTTGATTTCTAAACCGACATTGGTGTTTAAGAAATACAACAACTTACATTGTCCTCTCTTCTTCCAAGTCTAAATTTTCATCGTATTTTTCATCATCATCCACTTCAGTTACCGTTATCTGTCATCACATTGACACAAAGGGGAATGAAAAAAGACACGATTATCTTGACAAAGATCTGATGCAGATGTAGGTCATGATTGTCACATGGATGCATGTTACAGTCTCTAAAATACCAAGGTGTTCTCTTTCTATCACACAACTTCACGGTGATATTGTGATGATATTGTCCCATCTGGCAAGGTATGAAAAACTGTGGCCGTTGAGGGCGCTGTTCATATGCTGCACGCAAGGACACTATTGTTTCACATATACAACAAAATGATCAGTAGATGATTTTGAACTGCATTTCTGCCATGATAATATTGCCTTACATACACCTGATGCAATTTAAATACAATTTAAAGACTGACCGTTTCCATGTCTGCTCTGTCTCCATCACTTCCTTCTCCCTCCTCATCAGACTGTTCCATGGCAGCAAACTCCTCATCATCACTTCCATCTTCATCACTGTCATCTGTGGAATCCTTGATGGTAAAAAGACAGATATGAGTGAATTGGTGGGCTGATAGACTTTGCCTTCCTCTTATCAAAAGAGTGCAACTGGTATCAAAAGTAAATTCTTATCTTGCTAACTCATCACTCTCAGTCATACTATCTTCCCCATAATAGTTTAACACTTTGTGTCTCACACTCCATGCTCTAAATTTCCAGCAAGGTAATCAAAATGAACCCTGGTTTATGCCTGAACCAGTCCACCTGGATCTATGCCTGATCTGGTCTACTGGGATTGACGTTTGAGCAATCCATCCGGATCTACGCCTGCATTGTAGTTTTGCACAAGATACAATCAATCACCGTCTTCACAATTTACATGTACATGCAAAGTATTTATTCTACATGTCACACAGCATGAGATACAGTATTTATGATCCTCGGCTTCAATACTAATAAAGATCCAAATATTCCATACTCACATGATCTGCCATGTCATCATCATCATCATCGTCAATTTCTCTCTCATCTTCATCCACTATCCATGCTGCCTGATACTCTGAAGTTCCCTTAGGCACTTTCTTCAGTATCTTCTTCTTCTCCGTGGCAGCTTTTTGGAGTGCTTTATATCAGAAAAGCATGATTTGGAGAAAATAAAATATACCATTAACCAACTGCCACAGGACGAGTTATGTTCACTCAGTCACACAAACTGTCAGACAAATATACAAACTGTACTTATAGGGGACCTTAGGGGTGCTGCATCACACACCTTAACCCTTATCCTACAAAGTTTATATGTCACTGTCAGGTCAGTTCATATATCACCATAAGGTCAGATCATGTCACCACAGGGTCAGATCATAGGTCAACATAAGGTCAGTTCATAGGTCATCATAAGGTCAAGTTGGTTAAAAGCGGTGAGGCATAACATGTCCAATATGTTGCATCTGAACAAGGACCTGAGCATTTGACGGGCTCTGAACACAAATATTGTAAACCTGATTTTTACTTGCTAAACCCGCTATGACATACCCTGCCAAATAAGTAAGTGAAAATATGCATAGATTTTGGATCAATACTGGTTTTTACTGACTTGGCAGATGCTGAAGTTGTTTGTCTGGCAGGATATGGGTTCAAGAGACATGAAAAGGTAACTAGACAGAAAATGTAACACTAAAAAAATCAAACCACTGTATTGGCATCCAGATTGACAGCTGTTATAAATGAGCATTTTGCCCTGGCTTGAGACTCCAGTAAATCAATGGTTACATTATTCAATACAGTGTGCAGAATATGGCTTCACACATGTGAAGTATGGTAGACTTTCAGTGCATACAGCGTCTATTGCCCTAACCAAAGCAGCATCATAGATCCATACCTGTAAACTATTCACTTTTCAAACTAACCTTCTGCTTCAGCTAATTCTTCCTCTGTCGGCCAAGTCTGTTCACCCTCCATGGGATCTGGGATAACTTCTGCCTGCAGTGATTCCTGCCTTGCTGGATCAGCTCTGCCGAGCAGTTTGATGTCTTCCTCCATGGCATCCATACCATTGTCATCCTGTGTGGAGAATCACACTTTTAAATGCATACTATGTACTGAATGGTGCTGCAGATGCTTTTTTGTTCTATAGACTCTATTTCAAGGTAGCAGATAATGTGCGTCAATTTGATGATCCTATTTGCCACAACATGTATTTCAAGCAGCTGCAAGATGACTATTTGATCAAAATACAAGACCAAACTAATTGTTTTTAATTCATAAATCAATGAGTGAGTCAGAAGTTGTCAAAATTTTGATCAGGGCTAGATAGTAAGTGGGACCATATCTATATAATTTTCTTTAGTGTGCGTTTTTGGCATGTGCCTGGTAACATTGTCACAGTGCGAAAAAAGCTAAATGTTGGTTCTGCTATAGATTTTTCGATTCACAAAAACTCTACTGGGAACCTTTTTTCACATCACTGCTTTACTTATCTTGCTCTCAGAACCTAATTCTGCTGAAATAAGCAAGTACAGACATTTTCCATCTTCTTCAACCATCACTATAGTCATGTTTCACACTCACCGTCTGCATGCTATCTTTCTTCTGTTTCTTTACTCTTGGGTTCAAAGGGCAAGGGTCAGGCGGGAGGTCAATCTGTGACAACTGGAAGTCACCATATCCTGGTAGATGTACCAGTCCGTTGACCGACATGCCATTGCCTCGGATGAAACCCGACACCTTGAGTGTGCCTGCAACAGTCTGTATCAGACAAACATTGACCTTAAAACACATAGAACTAGAAGAACTTACCAAACAGCACTGTGGAAAATGTAAAACAAGAGCGAATTTACAATTTACAAATTTGAATTGGAATATCATGATGAAAAGATAAAATCAATGTCATTCCCATTCAAGGTGAAATGAGTTCAAAGATAACACACATGAACAGAACACATTGTACTTGTTCAACTTTTTTTATCAAGCTTCACATACACATCTGAACCTTCGGTAGACATGTACTCTCAATTTACATTGGGACAAACTTCGAACAGCCTGTTGATTTGGTAACAATAGTGGTCCAATTGAAAAGGGGAAAAGTGAAAGGTACAACATTATGTAGGGGTCAAATCGACCAAAGTTAAAATAAAATTACAAATCTGAAAAATAATAAATGTGTGAACAAATGGCGCATTTGAACTATTGGAGTGATTATGGCATGTACAGTAGGCTGGATATGCCCAATGGGAGAGTTCACACATTATCAATAATCTGTCATTTACCAGTTACAAACTAAAGATATGGTCAGACCATGGATTAATGTGCAGCAATTCACAAGGTTACATTAATGATTGTAAAGGTAGATTGTAATTATTGACAGCAAATGAACAATTGAGGCTGACCAGCTGATTTGAAATGATTCATTAATATCGATGATATTTATCAAACCAATAAGCTACATTTTACTTGGCACATTGCCAGGGAAAGTCCACGGTGTAAACTGACATACAAGTAAATATAAACAATAGATTTTTAAGATCAAGATACAGTGTAAATGATGGTAATGGACACAATTTCAACCAAGTAAATCATACTTACTGAATCCTCATTTGATTCAAATGCCACATGCCTAGCCAGCAAGTATGATCTGTGATTCCTGTATTTGATCTCTCTCAGCTTTTGATTTGTGATCTGTCTAATGACAAGCATGCCCTCCGCGTTGGTATCCAGTGTCTGCAGCTTTTTATCTGGAAATCTGTTCAAAAAAGAAAGAATCTTTCTACATTACATACAAACGTAGGATTCTTTTGAAAATTGTAGTCACACATAAATAAACATAATTAATGAAAAAGAGGACAAAGGCCAAAACCTTGTCTATTTTTTTACAGACTGTAAAATAGATAACACGCAATAAAAAGACCCACATCAAATTTCATCACGGTAATGGAACATCAAAAAACAGCAAAAACTTTCACCAAACCACAAAATACATATTTACTCTCCAACAATGGCCATTTCTTCACATATCAATTATCATACAGACGCAATGCTTACCTTTTTTCAAGTATTTTCTGTAAATTTTTCTTGGCTTCTACTTGTTTCTTCGTGGGCAATTCATCGAGTCCCTGGTAATGTACAAAACAGAAAACAAGTTAACACACTGAGGTGTAACTCTGATCCTTGTTGAGTGGTATATCTGCACAGCACCAGAGTTGACAAGTGAGTGGTATCTCTGCACAGCACCAAAGTTGACAAGTGAGTGGTATCTCTGCACAGCACCAAAGTTGACAAGTGAGTGAAAAATCAACAGCACATGTTTTGACTCTTTTTCTTTTAAATATATTTAATTTATATCTATTTGCTTTATCCATAATGCAAGTCATGTTTAGAATCCACCAAGGCAATCTGTATCTCCTTGTATGATGTCTCACGATATAAACATCCTCTGAGAAGTTTCTAACAGAAACTACAAACAAGCTTCCACTTTTCAGCCTGAACAAAATGTGTAATCTGTGCACACATTGTGTCACCCTCTGATTTGCCATTAAATCCTAACCTTTAACTCCCATTTCCATGTTAAGAGGTCAAACTTTGCCACTGTGAACAAGGGGACTAGACCAAACCATGGTGTGAATCAAAGTAGTTTACAGGTTTACGAGTCAACATAACCCTTTCATTGTCAAATTGTGAGAAATGAAGAGAAAAGATTTAAACACCATCCTCACCTGTACAACATGGACTGTAGCAGGAAGACCCTGGGCAAAGATGCAGGTCAAACAGAGGTCACCAAAGCTATCCCATCCACCACTGGGGGACAGGACACAGAGTAGTGTGTCTGCCACTTTTGCAGCCTCCAGTATTGCAGTGAGATTACCAGATGGTGGGGTCAAGAAAGAAAGTCTTGTTTTGAACCTAGGTACTCTAAAAATGACAGAAATTATGCAATATTATAATTCTATAATTCATGTAAAACTACTTGGTTTAATAGTGGCATTATTAAGTAAAAAATTTGCATTTTTGTTGTCATTGTGTAATAACTGTGTACATGCTTATTGGAAATCATACACTAGCTTGTTTATGAAAACACGATATCAAAGAGTTTCTAGGTAACTTTTTTCAGCTGCAATGGTTTTACTACTCAATGAGCACATGATGACATGGTAACGTATGAATATTATGTACCATAAACGACAGCTGGTGACAGTTGACAGCAAAAAAATTCTACACTAATTTGGTCTCCAGTAATATGCAAGACAAGTGAATGTTTGAAAACCTGCAACTTACATGACATTCGTGATGTTGTTATTTTCTGAAACTACAGCTGATTCATCAGAGGACAGAAGTTGCTGTCTGACTTTGTCAGGGTCAACGTCAGCAGACAAGGGCAGGATGACCTGACAGGGTAAATGAGAAAGATGTGAACTGATGTCATGGAATCTTCATCCGTTTCCATGGAAGCAACAGATCCTACACTACATGAGCACTTTTCAGAGCATACAACGTTCATCCACATCCTACAAATTACTGTTTATTGTGAATCATGCATGAAACTGGTATCTTCTGCACTCTACAGTCTATTTGTCCTTAAAATTATAATTTACGTGTCCACTATTACTGGTTCATATGACAGCTATTGGCAGACTTTCACTTATCCACTCCAGGCAGTGATAATTCAATTAAATTTGGCACCTTTCTTTATACTTTTGAGCAAAATCCCATTTACTGCAATAATTCTTTCCAAAGACTGGCAAACTGATGAAAAACCATTTATGAACAATTGTTACAAATACAATACGATGAGTGTTGTGGGATACAATATGCAATGCTGCCATTTGAACAGATAGTCAACCTGTCCAATCATCAGCTTGACACTTATCCACAAGCTACAGTATAGCAGACATCTTGAGAATACCAACATACCACAGCAATGATGCAATCACACTTTTCAACTTACTACAAGATGTGGCGCTCCCGATGCTGAGCCTATGTTTCTCTTTTTCATGATGACTTCTTCACGCTTCTTCATCATACTCTGCTTGGCCTGTCAAATTCAATATATCAATGAAACACATACGTGATTACTGAGAAAGAGATACAGCAAGAAAAACAACTGAAATACAACTGAATTCAATCATAACTTTACTATGACATTATTCAAGGGGATATGTTTCCAGATAACACAGACACTATGCAAAGCACTCATAAAACTGGCTGATTACAACCATATACAGTGAAGACTTACTATTCTTTTGGCTTGCTACAGATCCGGATTTCAACATATGATCTTGGTTTCAACATATATCAAACCTTGATCATCACTTGGTACATTTCAGCATGACCTTTTGCCTATATGTTCATCATGACCCTGAATAATTTTTTTATACTGATATCAGGATGCATAGTTCTGTCAATAACAAGTTTCTAATTGCTGGGCTCTTCAGTTCTCATGCATGCGATATCATTCAAAGAGATAATGGATATGATGCTATATACACTTATTCACTCTGACGGCTGTTTCTTCCTGATTGGAGTAAAAGTAGATCTGCTGGATAGGAATGCCGATACAGACACAGAACTTGCTACATACGGTGACAGAGGAGGTCAGGGTAATATCATGGTAAACAGAAAGAGATGTAGACAAACATTTCATTCCACGCCATATTTCCATTTGATGTGTCAGGTTTATGGTTCATGTCTAAGTAGACCTTGTGAACAGAAACTATGCATTCTGACTCATTCTATGGTTGCAGAGGTTTTCTCCAAACTACAATCATGTTTCCACAAGCTGAGGTGTCACCTTGTTTCTCCTAGCTGCCTTCTTCAGTTCTCTCTTCATTTTCTTTGTGATCATTTTGACGCCAACTCTCCCTGTGAAGTTCAAATGCGGTAACTGAGTGATTATACAGAACTTCAAGTAAGGTACTGAGCCTCTCCTTCAATTCGTAAACTGCTCTTCACAACAATTACCATACCTCTTTTTTATCAAACTTTACAAGATAGATTGGTTGACACACACAGACCATGGTTTACATGATCCTGATCTTCCAGCTGAAAAATGACCTATGAATATTTGGGTACATCCATTTTTTAGTTTCTAACAACAGCTGCAGTATATTCATTGGTTCAATCAGCATACCCGAATTTAAATGTTTCTAGCAATTGTAGATGGCCAATCGCAGCACCAGTACTCTAAAATGTATCTCAGCTGTTGTAAGAAGCGAAAATTCTGTTTCCAAACTTCCTCTCTCTGTGATTATGCTTACAGTGGCCTTCTGCCCTGTATTGAACCACAAGCAACTGTATCTATAACACCTGTAATATGTGCATGAACTGAAGTCGGTAAATGTAAATGGAAGTGCTCCGTACTTATGGCATCAAATGTAAAAAGTATGAATTTAGTTGTTGTGGTACGGATTGACACTTATGCCATGCAAAATTGACCTCATTTTCAATGCAGATCGAGACGTCAAGTCATCACTTTCATCAACTGTGTCAGCATCTGCTGTGTTACAAACAGTAAAGAGTATCCGTACATCAATTGCAAGCAGACATGTCGTGTGAGAACCTTTACTGCAGTTCTGTGGCCAACAAATTTTCCCACCGCACGTGGAGTTGATGCCCATGTTATAATGTCTGCCACACAATCGCTTGAGCTACGGCGATGCATACCACAACGACCATTTTCAACCACAAGTAACTGTGGTCCACTACAGTCTCGTGTAGTGAGAGTTGCTGCACAGGTGCTCAGCACATTTCTTGGTTCATAACCATGTTTAATATGTAGAATGTCTATATGACTTGATTATTCAGAATCACAGTACATGACATAATGTACATGTCAGCTAGCATAACCGAGTGGTTATGACTGCCGAGCTTGCAATGGGCCCGGCAACACACTGCATAATCATATTTCATGTGTAATAAATGTCTACATGACTTGATTATTCAATAAAGAGTCATGGCACATGATCTTACTGTACATGTCGGCTAGCATAACTGAGTGGCCATGCCTCCTGGGCTTGGGCCCGGCGAACATGCTGCACTGCTGCTGCTGGGTTTCTTTATTCTGTGCAGCAGTGCAGCGTATTCGCAAGGCCCAAGCCTGGCAGCCATGCATAGCCACTCGGTTACGGGTTATGTTAACCAACATGTACAGCAATGTCATGTACTGTTATTCATTGAATTATTATCCCAGGAATGTGCCCAGCGCCTGTGAGTTGCGGTGCATCATGTCGTAAAGAACTTCAATGCGTTTCTCTTCCAGAAGCTAATCCCCTTGTTCCAAAAAGAAAGAGCTGAGTCTACATCAGGAGGCAACCTATATTTTCTCATAATACATGTCCTTTACACATCGTATCATCCGATCATGTCCACCATATATTATTACGAAATGTAAACCACGTGTACGCGTGTTCTGTACACTGTACAGTCCCACACGTTCGCACTGGATACGGTTTACCATCATGTCACCCGGTGTCTATACCGGTTTAAGCATTATTGTGACCGAGACATACTTACCCTTGACTTCCCTGTCAATTT
>LD344208.1:61839-72997 GCA_001465055.1 Ptychodera flava | reverse complement strand
TTCTGCCTCTTCAGAAGCATGTCACAACATCGAAGGTTAATCTTGTGATTTTAAATATTTAATAATGCCGCTCTCTATCGAAGGGGCAGTCCATTTGGGGGACGGACCTAAATATCACCAAAGGTCGTGATATGTGAAAATAGTTCCGGAGAAGTACTCGCAAAAACATATATTTTTGTCGTTTTCAGGATACGCAACTCAATTAAAAGGGACAAAAAGTGGAATCATGGGAAAATACACATTTTCCTCTAAATCAATCGAGTTAAGGAGATCACTCTCGCACAGAATGGCTGGTTCGTTCCATTGTGTTGGTGTAGTCCTACCAGCTCATGATGTAAGCGACCATTATGCTGTTACGTAGCATATACTCATAACAAATCAAAAGAGGGGTTCACGACCCCCAGGAAAAACAAGTATACATCCAGCAGGTGTGATCTAGATATTCAAATTAATGCTGTTCTTCCGATAAAAGTTTTATCCCAATGAAGTGACGACATCCAGGGGGGAGGCGGTCGATATCAGTGGGAGATGTATACCTGTGATTATCGCTCAAATCAAATAAACTACCAAAAAGTAGACATTCCGATAAGCTTTCTTTGTGCAATGCAAACAGAAGTAAAAGGTACGTGTCCTTTGGTGGCTTGTGATTCGCAGACGAGTAATAAAGGTATGTGTGACTGTGAGTGATATGTGGCTCTATATATATGTAATCAGGCGAAGTGCAAACTAAACATACCTTACACTAGTGAACACTCAAGCGCCACTCGCCGGGAAGACTTTCTTCGAGGAGGAGTGTCCCAGCCTAACCATGGCGGGAAAGTATATTTTCTCGAGCACAGACCAGTTTGAGCTGGAAACCGACACCAGCTACGGTAGTGGGAAAAGGGAAGGATGCTTCGTCAGCAGGGGCAAGGCAGTGAGTATCTGTGCCGTGTTCTGCATCATTCTCGCAGGGGCCGTACTGATAACTTACTTCGTGCCGAAATGCGAGGTTACTGACGGAGACCTTCCAACAACCATGCCCGATCCTATGCCAATCCCGGAGGAACTCGAGGACGAAAAGAGGGACCCGTTTGAAGGTCGCCTGCCGGACTCCCTAGTGCCATCATTGTATAAGGTTAAGATTCAGCCTTTCCTGGACGACGAAGATGGTCCGAAAAAGTTTTCCTTTGACGGGTCGGTGGAGATCATATTCAGTGCGGTGAAAGCGACGAGCGTCATCACGTTACACGCACATCCAACCGTGCAAATAGACTCCTCGTTTGTCAGCGTAAAGACTGCAGGCTCTTCGCCACAAACGGTGGTGATCGACCGGACTGAACGCGACGACGAATACGAGTTCTTCAAAATATTCCTCTCTGGGAATGGCTTGTCGCAAGGTCAAGAGTATTCAGTCAAGATCGATTCGTTCACGGGAACGCTACACCACTCTGACTTTCAAGGGCTGTATCTTAGCAACTACACGGAGGGTGAAGACATGGAATTGAGGTGAGTGTCTCAATGAACTTGACGGGTTACCTGGTAACCTTCGCGCAATTCTTTAAAAACACTATCCCTCAGTAACTTTATTTTCCGAAGCAATTCCAAGGAACTTTCCGACTTTTACAATGACTATAAGAATGTACAATTCTTGAGCAACTCGCTGCTCAATTGGTGAAACAATTTGATTGAGGAGCATACATTTTACGAGTTGCTAACAAGCCCGTATTTTACAAAAAATGAACAAATGGCCGAAATAATTTACGCGATGATCCTGAAGAGACCCCAATATATACCCGAGTCTTACGTGTAAATCTCTCTGCGCATCAAACAGCCATGGCATGGCACTGCAATGTAGAACCATAGACAGTAGAGGGGAAATACCTATAGACCTGCCAGCAGAAGGAGAAGAACCCGATAAGGCGCACATACTCATTTTTCTGTCCATAGTCCCTCCACACTGCGATCTCTCCTATCTTGGGGGAGCCACAACGCCGTCGATTCTAAGCCGGCACTTCGTGTACACTTCGGGTGATGTCTTGTTAAACCTCTGCGGAGCAAAATGCCACGCCAAAAATACCACTCGTGCAAAATTACATGCTTCAGCGATTAAGGTTTGGCTCCGTGAGAAGTCTGCCGGCGGTTTCGCTGGAGGAAAATATCAAATGTCAAGATGAAATCACGAAGCTGGGCCGAAATTTTGCTCGGCGTACCAACGTAATGTGAACCACATGAGAAACTACGATTAATTTATTGTGAAACTATCTTTCAGAGTTCAAGGTCTTTACTCGAAATTTAGGAAAGTAGCTTTCATTGAAGCTTGAGTGATATTTCTCTTGTTGACTGTATTTCCTAATAGTATACATCGAAAAGGGTTGGAAACTGCGCTTCTCTGTCCGTTGTTGTTGGCTTTGTTAAACGTTGGTTTTATACATTCGCCAATCACATGGTCTTTTAAGGCGCAAGTACGAGAAATGGACAAACTCGTAAAACTACAGATTGAAGTAATCGTGTATCTAAATGTCATAAAAAGCAGGGTAAATATTTAACACCATAAAGTGAACATATAATCGTAACGCTTTCCATCATGGGGTCAAAGACAAGGAGGTGAATTCACTGGTTGTCAGTCTACTTGATTGTACTTCATGTCGGTTGTCGCAATTAACCGACTTTCAAAGATTCCAAAACAACATTCGGAACAAAACCGGCGAATCAAGATGTGTTCACGCGATGATCACACCGACCTCCCGTGAAACAGATGAATAATTCACTTTATCGTGATAAAGAACATGATTTATAGCAGAGCTGACATGGCGGGTAAAAGATTGTGATCTCGCCTTACCAAATGGTGACGGGAGATGGAAGAAATGATGCCAAGATGATAGCGAGGACAGCTGTAAAGGTAGCGCTACATAGCGCTGAGAGTGAAAGATCTCACTGGAACTTCATCGTCGTAAACCACGCGCCTCTTTACGGCAACAGCTTAGCGCTACCCGTCAAGATTGATTTTTGATTTTTTCAATTTTTTGATCTTGATTTTTGCGTAGGTCAGCGGAGCGGAAATTATTGCTCTGGCTCGCGAGAATGTGGAACTTCTCTACCATCGAAGTCACTGTATTTGCACACGTTACACTTTTACGATTCCTACCGTTCTAAGCCAGTTTTGCAAAATTCATATAGGGTGATCGATTTGCCAAATTCGTGTAGGGGTAAAATAGGGCGCTCATCGAATCTTTGCTTTCATGTAGAGCACGAGGCACTGTGATGATTGCACAGTGGGCGGGGCTTCAAATGCAAAGAGGTCGAGATTAGGAGATAACTTCTGAAACACCTCCCCCCCCCCCAATTATTACGGGTTTCATGTTGCATCTGTTTCTTAAATACGGGTGGTCGCTATTTAGAAAGCAACTGTCAATTGCTCAGTCATGAACATATTTCTGAATACCAGTATACAGAAATACTAAATTTTCGATGACGTCACAAAGCCATGAAAACGGTGTTTATTTGTTCTGCACTATAACATGATATTCTTCATTTTGACTCATCTGTTGTACGGGAATTTCTGAGTTATTGATTCTGACGTATCGTGCATCAGTTTGGAATCAGATTCAAAGGAATCGGATTCTGAGAGACCTAGTATCACGAGTTGAAGGCGTGGCGTGGGAGCGCTGTTTGATTAATTGCTCAATACAGGGACGCCACAGTGTTATGAAACACCGAACCTTGTGTAAGCTGGGAAATATACGATCTAATATATATCATGGTACCCATCTGATTGTCATTCATCCGTGGGTGATGCTTAAATTTGTCGATTGATTGTGGGGGAAACATTTCTATCATTTACTGTATAACAGTGAACAGTTAGCATAACACAGTAATCAAGATGTTTCGAAACTCTCCTAAAGATATTACAGTTATATTGTCTTTTGAAAATTGAATACAGCCATACCAGTCGAAGTAATCCAGTTAACATTGATATTATTTCCCCGCAGACCGCATCATTTTGCATGAATTTATGAGGAGACTGATGCTAGTTTATTTAGAAAAAAGTGATAAGGCTCGTAATTATTTTTGAACTGTCTGACAACGAACGGTATGCCGGGACATTACTTGAACAGGGAACGGATTCATACTTGTATTCGAAAAATTCTAGATGCGATGGTTTCTTTTGTGCCTCGACCGCGATTTTGTGCATTTTAAATAGTTGTTACCATACACAGTTTTCTATTAGTGAGAGTTGAGAACACTTTTTTTACCATGCATGTGTACCGCTTTGTCTGTCGTTTAGCTTCTTGAAAAGACAAGTCGTGGTGTGGTGACAACTCCATCAAAATGATAAGCTGCGAAAGTACGGGGGCCCTAGAAATCGCCAGCAGAAAGACAAAAACTCACTGAACGAGTTCCCATTTGAATTTCAGACGTAAGGGAACTCGCGTTGACATGTTGAGTTGTTTCCCTACTGGCAGATCAGAGCTGCACAGATTGTAAAAGTGGGTAACAGTGACTAAGACATCAAAAACACGTCGTAAAAAACAAGAAAAGTACTGTAGAATATCCTAGCAACAAACGGATGGCCACAAGCAAATGCTGCTGGTCATGTTAGGACAGGACCCAAAAATCTCTCCGCTTGATTGTTATCAGTTTGTTTTTTGACAAAGAAGTGATAGTGTTTGTGGGCTTTGTAGCCGCAATACGATCGATGTGAGTATGGATATACGAGCCAAATTTAAAACAAAAAGTCTGGTATGTAGGGCGAGTTGAACAAGAGTAAGTGAAGTGTGTTCATACACTTTTCCCACTTCAACTGGACTATGACAAACAAACAAATCATTGCAAGATTAGTCTCCCTGCAAACGTTTGGGCAAAATGGATGTAAATTACAATCCCCTGCAGCCAAAGATTATCATGCAAATATGAATGATTGGCAATGATTCAGTTTTTGTGTGAAATCTGACCGGTACCGTTCGTTGTACCCATCTGACCTGCTTGTCGTTGTAAATCCTATGTGTAGTAAATCGTCTAGGTTGTTAAGTTTAGTTGTATGTGCCCTGAAAGTGAAAGACTTAAAATTGTGCTCAAAATTTCCTCAGCGAAACGTTCAACCATTCTATTACGAAATCAAGAATCATGGGTCACCATGCAAAATTTGGTACCAGAGAAACGCATTCCATTCACCGATATTTGAAATTCAAAATGGCCGCCCTCCCTGTGTTAATTCTATGGAATTTTCGATTCGAAAAACCAAGGCGGTACAAATTGTTCATGCTTAAAGAGCTTTAAATTGAGCACTCACAAGCGTTTGACCATAAAGATATTGTTAAACTTTGAGAGGCCGAATAATGTTCGCAAGGTGCATTCTATCTTAAAATTCCAAATCTTCCCACAGGTAACTGAAAATCCTTGGGTGAATGCGCCCTCTCGTATGCGACAGAGACAATGCAAGTTCTTCGCGACAATCGTAGCCTTCAACTTGTCAAAGCAGCCTGTATGATTTATTGGTGTTGTTAAGTTATTGTCAACAACTGCAAGTCCGGGAAAAGAATTGTATCATGCAAAAAAATGACACAGAATATCGCACAAGATGCGATGTGTCGGCAACTTGAGGATAACACTTTTGCTTTCGAAGATAATCCTTTTGCATTCGCACGGCAATGTAAGGAAGAAGGAAAAAAGTCTTGTTTAATAAAAACAAATACCGAAAAAGTTACGAAAAATGGCAGTTATTTTCCCCCTCAAAGTGGAATTGTTCAAACGCTGAATAAAGATCGGACACAGTACGACAATTACTTGACCCGTTCTCGAGCAACGAAGCGATGGCGAACCCGAAGGCGAATCTGAATCTGAAATACCGCAGTCTACGGACTCTAATGAACTGTAAAGCGAGCAACGTAAACAAACACGAATCCTGCATGTAACCTTATGCAACCAAATACACATGTATGAATATAAGTGCATGCAACAAGTGGTAAAAGCCATTCGTACCTAGACACGGGGAATGTAGGCAAGAATTTCAAAGCTTGATAATTGTATGGTCTCAACTCACTCGTGATAGAGAATGAATGAAAAGTTAGAAACTTTTGAAGTTGAATGAAACTGCGAGAATGGCACATACTTTACGGACATGCGCTACTTTCATCTGCTGTTTACATACTATTTGTAGACCGTCCCGCAAGTTTGCTAAATTTTGTCTATCAAACGACGAATGGGCCACTCAGAGCAAACTTATGAAATATATGCGCACTCACTTAAACTTGACCGGTTGCCAAGTTTTCAGTTTTTCCACCGGGCTTGGCTGTTGTTTTTGACCGTGTCCGGTAACATGAGAAAACACAACCATCGTCGAATGACGCTCCGGGTAAAAACAAAACGACGGCGCACTCTTCAATCGTTAGTACTCTTTCTATCCAGGTCTTAAATTTTGTAGTTATTAAGCTGGCTTTGCATTGCAGCAAATCACACGGACCATCATTTGGATAAATATGAAAGAGAAGTAAGACATTCCCTGTAGACTTAATCTGTTGTGTGCAATCGAGTTTTGCGAAGCCACAGTACAATATTTAAAGGAGCCCGGGCGAATTAACTTCGGTGGCCAATTGCTGCGAAATTTGCATAAAATAGCAATGAGATAAAATTGAAAGAACATATACAAGTAATTAATGTGTAAGTAATAGTCTTATGAAAAATGTTCTATAGGTATAAGAATCTGGGAAAGGGGCATTGCAATCGCAGACTTGATGCTGATGTAGTATGGACGGTGACGTATATCACAAGAATTACATCCCTATGAATGTGAGTCCCAAAAGTAAACATGTTTGGTCATTCCTCTGGTTCCAATTAGTGCCCCGTGAGACACATGTGTGAAACGTTGCCGCGATTACGCAAAAACAAACACTGTCTCATGCATTTTCATCTTGGAAGATTAAATTGTTCCCCTGTTCAGGGCATATTCCGGAAACAATAACTGTCTGATAACAAAACCGACAAAATGCGGTTGATCGGAGTGGCGCAGGTTGGAAGAGGTTGATAACACCGCTCTGGTGATATCTAAACCTTAAAGGCATGTCGTTCAGGTTCGTGCCCACAGTCTAACTGTACAAATCACAACTAGACTGGTATTTATAATTGTTTAGTACACTCAGGACAGACCGAAACTAGTCCTGTAGAAATCATTTTGACTTCATCTGTCCTCTCAGCTCAGAATATATGATGGATTGTGAAATTGTGACTACGACTACTGTGAAATGCATACGCATGTAATCTTGTGTCACGATACGATCCAATATGACCACTAAGCGGTCATTGTTTATGCGGACATGTATTTAAAAAGATTCTTTTAAAACTTTATACATGGGCAATGCAAGATAATGTGTACGTCAACTTGTGTCACGATGTGATCAAACATAGCAACCAGTGGCCATTCTGGCTTTATTATGTCATGGAGCAGTTTGACAGAAATGTCTGAGCATATTAATCTTTTATAAGGAAAGTGTAATTTGCCTAGCATAGCGTGTAATGTGGTTTGTCATACAATCAATGTGCTATGACATAAATGTATATGTTCCGGTGCAGCTTATACCGCGGTATAGTGTCTCCAGGTAGTTAAATTAAGTGTGCTATGGAATTTTTTCAAGTACCTGCATTCAATTCAATGGCCCATGAAATAGTCTCACACACAAACGTTGGGGCCACTCCCAGCGGTCCCTGGATGCGATGTTAATTTCCGTGGTCATTTATCACAGACTTTCGCTGTTATAATAGGAGGGAAAATGTGAAATCAACACTTCCTAAAGGGTGACCAGTCGACTTTTAGGTCCTCCTGAAGATTGTCCGATCTTCAAAGGGCCATGTTTTTTATCAGCTTTTATCGCTGAGCAAATTGACTTACTGTGCACAACTTTCTAAGGAGAACAGAAGGCTCAAATCACATGAACAGTAAATGTCAATAACCGCTAATGCGAGAACCAGGAATGGCAGACATGCATTTCATTGGTTCTTAAAAATACAACTAAGTCGTCGGCAACACTGGGATCAACAGGTGTCAAAAACAGTTGACCCAGCGGGGACCGTGTCATGGAGGTTACTTAATTCTCCGGCGAGGACCGACGCCATCGGCATCACTTCAACTCGTAGCTCTCTGAATAAAAAAGGACCACTGAGACGAAGGGTGTATCTATGCAAGGGATTTCCAGTCCTTGTTTTCACATTTACTTAATTAAAATGGGGGGTTGGGAAAGACGTGATCTGCGTTACACCATGGATGTACGGTACATCCATGGTTATACGTTATGATCAGTAAAGACAAACTATGCTAAATGTCAGAACAACATCAAATTTAGCAGTAAACCAATCTTTGAATTGAATCGTGGTAGCTTATTTCCAATGTGAATTGCGATCATATGGTTCGCATTGATCATAGCTGCTGCTGATTTTATTACGACAGGTATGTAAAATTAAGTGCCCCAGCATACAACTGTCTGACAAGCTAATCCCTTCTAGTGGGCCGACCGTTTATATTAAAGCGACAATAGGGGTACATACAGCATTCATCACATCTTCATAAAAGAACTACGATATTAAGTCTGTTTAACCCTATATCATGATATCTTTATAGTAATACGATTCATGGAGACAAAATCTACAAAATTCTGGTATGCATTTTATTAGTATCAGTGTTTAACTTAAAATGCATTGTTCTGATAAAAAGGACTGCTGGGGCGAAGGGTGTATCTACTAGTATACGCAAGGGATTTCCAGACGATGCAGAGTCTGTTTTAACATTATATCATGATACCTTTACAACTTAATACGATTCATTGAGACAAAATCTACAAAATTCTGGTATGCACTTATTAGTATCAGTGTTTAACTTATAATTCATAGTTCTCTGAATATGAAACACAAATGCTCCTTGCAGCAAATGTGATTCCAAGTCAAGTTCTGTCGATCTGACAGTACTCGGTCGTTTGCTGCCGGTGACCCCGGCACACTTTCTGAAGATTGTTGACCATGCCTCATATCTTATGAAGCTGTTTCCTGTTATTATTAGCCTCAATTTTCGATAATATAATTTTATGAAGGTTTGACATTTAACAGAGAGACCGATAAGTCAGCAATACACTGTTGACAGACGTACCCGACAACGAAAACAATGGAAAAAAGAGACAAGAACCATAAAGCAATATCTCGGTCGGACACGCCATGTTATCTGAACCAGTCTAACCTTACTTTGCCAAGTTTTCTTTTACTATTTGTCATCGGAATACCTTGATTCCGTGAGGATGAATCTGTTCATAACCTTTGTGACCGCATTGCGAGAAAATGTACGCTTGTAGGCGAAAGGAGCTTACAGTGGCAACGTTGTAAACATAGCATGGTTGTTTTACGCCTGGCTGACTCGACAAAAACATGTACTAGTCTAGAAATGTAAAATCAAAAGTTACATAAACAAACAAAGCTTTTCCCTCTGAGCTATTTCCTTTCGGCAGCCGGGCTAAGGTTCGCCAGGTAAACTATTGACACTCTAACAGGGAGCGTTATTGGTTCGCAAATTAAATCTGCAGCTCTTTCTGCTGCCAATGGTTTATTACACTGTGACCCTGACTGGAAATACATGTATGTGGCTCAGTGTGATGATGCGCTGATTTACTAGGTGCACCCACCTGCTCACAGCGTTGTGTACTAAATGCAATAGGCGAAAATGGACACGCCAATGTTTTTAGCGCATGTGCAGTGAGAGTTTACGATCATGGTGCTTGGCATGGGGTTGAGCTTACTTGTGTAAATCTGTTTCTAAATTAAAAAATATAAGAGAATCTTTGCAAAAGTCCTAGTTGCCATTTAATAGACTGTCATGTAACAAACTTACTCCCTGTTGCGTACTGTCAGTGATAATTTCACCACCGTAATACGCATGCGCTACAACTCGACAACGACTCACAGGCGTCAGTCTAGGCCCCGCGCGGATCCTAAATTAGAACTTATAAAAGATTAAATGGATTCACTCGACAGTTATAGTGAAGAAAGACAATTTAGTTTTCAGAAAACGAATCGCCAGATTGTCCGGAGGTCTCAGGTGCATTTTTGAAGATTTTTCCTGTATTCCACAGAGGGATTCTATCTCCAAGACACTGCATCCGGGTTTGGCACTCGTAAACAAGGACGGAGGAGACAGTTTTATTGCAAAACAAACCAGGAATCATGCGGTTAAAAGTTAATAGTTTAACCAGCCCCTGGCTAATTTAGACGAGATCATCTAAAAATTTACGACCGGCGAGTCACGCGACTAGACATAACGATAAATTTGTGTTAGGCTAATAAATAAGAAACGGAACAACCTAGCAATTTCTCGTCATGTATAATCCTATACCGATTACTTTGAAAGTTTTTTAGCTCTTTAAACTGAATTTGAAAAAATTGTCAAATTTGTTTCAAGCCGTTTAGAGAAATGAATAACGATTTGTAGAGTTCTTAAATGAAGCGTACTGCCGACTTCGTATGGTGGAATGTATATATATACTGAAATGATCTTGCATTGTCTAGGCTGAAGGGTGGCAAAAATCCCAACGACGATTTTAAGGAACACCCATATTCTACTACTTAAAGGGATACTGTCGTCGGAACAGCGCTCAAAGTTTGTATGGGACCCACACGACGGTCCCATACGACCAATGGCGATACTGAGTCTGAAATGCGATGGTGATTGATGAAAGTTAAAACATGTCTGTCATAATCTACATCGTACCATAAATGTTGCAGCTATGATGATGAGGCGCATCTAGGTAGCGTGCACGAAATACATTGTTTGTAAACAAGAAACTCGCACAGGCACAGTTCAGACGGCTGTTTCCCTTTAAACAAGCAATATCTTTTGCCACTGAAGATCACTAGTGTGCAAGTTAAAAATTATGAAAAAAATGTGTTCCGCGAAAAAAATACATGTTTTTTCCCAATTTAAATTTGTACACGTATTATCGGATATCGTAAAAATCAACGACAGTTTAAAAATAGCACATACCACTCAATTTTTTCTTTTTGCCTATTTCACCGTTTGCACAATATTAACTTTATCTATAACCTTGTTGTCCTGAACCAGACACTTGGTTGCTACCCAGTTCGAGACAACCAACACCAGGAGGGCTTTTCCATGCTTTGACGAACCTCACCTCAAAGCGCACTTTGA
>LD344208.1:35241-45317 GCA_001465055.1 Ptychodera flava | reverse complement strand
TTGTACAGGGAAACGGCCCTCCTTTATGACCCAGAAGTTGATACTCCATACAGAAAGTACACAGTTGCTTCAATTGTAGCCCATGAACTAGCACACATGGTAGGATATACTTGGAGTTTGATACAAAGTAACATTTTTGTTACTTTGCTGAGTTTCATTAGGCCAAAGTAAGTAAATTCTTTGTTTTGCGTCCGCGCGCGCCTAGGTTTTTGGAGATTTTAAGGAAAAAAAACACAAACTTTCCTTTCAAATTTTCGCCGTTGGTGGCGCTATTTTGTCGCAAAAACAGGTCCTGGCTTTTTACTTAGCGGTGAAACACTCTTTTATGACAGTCCGATTTCACTAATGGACCATGCGGTGACGTAAAACGGTACTCTCTTCACATTTACCCCTGTCGATACTCGCCGCCTCACAATCATTCTCGCTGTCTGTTGTGGCTTTACCTGTTGTTGCTTTGCCTTGTCACGAAAGAAAATTGATGAAAGCAGGGAAATAATCGACGTTACAAAACAGGAAACCTTTGCACGGCAATTAACTTTTGAGGGCACAGTCATCACGAGCATCCCGGACTTAAACAGTGAGATTCAGTTGGCCGGTTGGACTTGAGTAAGCTTATGGCAGACGGAAAAATCGGAAAGTGTTGAAGCCTATCATAGTTTATCAGTCTTTCAGGTTTGCCAAAAATTTGGTTGATCTGTGCATTTTAACTTAAAAAAAAACACAAACCAGTGATCAGTCCTGTAAACGAAATACCTTTACATGCTATTTTATTCAGTTTGGGTAAGGGAAAGTTATCCTTAAGGATAAAATTCCTCTGTGAAAGTTCAAACTTGTAGTAGCCTAGTAGGCAGTCATAGCTGCTTTTGAAGGAGGTCACAATTTCTGCATTTAATGATATCTGCTGGTAATTTATTCCGGGTATCCACAACACTTGTTGAAAAAAGTACTTCCTTGTGTTAAGTCGAACAGCAAGTTCTCGAGTCTGCTGCTAACTCAAGTGAAAGGTTTATAATTACAGTGGTCGTAGTCTTTGATAATTTTGTAGATTTGAATCATGTCCCCGCAAATTCTTTTTGGTCCAAGTGTTATTAAACCAAGCTGTTTAAGTCTATTTTGTTAATTGTAGTGTTGGAGTTCAGGTATTACATTTGTTGCCCTGCGTTGCACTTTTTCTAAGATGTTTATGTCCTTTTGTAGCCATGGTGACCAAGCTGTACCAAATATTCGAGCTGTGGTCTCACAAGTTGCTTGTAAAGACGAAGAATGACATTTTTTGATTTGATTGACAGTGATCGTTTGTTGAAACCAAACATTCTGTTTGCCTTTTTGCAAACTTAACACACTTGCTTGACGGTTTTAAGGTACAGGTAGAATGAAGTAAGACATCCAAGTTCTTTTCTTCAGTTGTAAGTTCCAATGAAATATTGTTCATTGAGTATTCATGGAAGGGGTTGTTGTCGCCAATATGCATGGATTTACACTTGGATATAATAAAGGACACCCGCCAGTCTTCATTCAATTTTTTTAGCTTGTCCAAAACAGCTTGTAGAATATTAGGGTCACTACAGTTTCGCAAGGGGTGATGTTTCTTGGTATTGTCAGTAAGTTCAGAGTTCAGAACTAATTTCACCGTCAGTGTGATTGATGTAGATTAGAAAGAGTACTGGTCCGAGAACTGAACCCTGAGTGACACCACTTTTGACGTATTCTCCATTCGGATGATGCTCCATTTATGACTACTCGCTGTTTTGTATTCGTCAATCATGCTTTGATCCACTGTAGAATATTTCCATTTATGCCATTATACTTCATCTTTCAAAAAATCTGGGGTGTGGTACTTTGAAAGTGAAAGGAAAATAGATATGAAGTGTCCACCTAAATTCGGGTCTGATGAGTCTGTGCTTTGAGACTGGCAATTGCGAAATGTTTCATTGATTTGATGGAAAGGAAAGGTGCTGGTTTTACGGATTATCCCGAGGAAGCTACTGGGAAGACTTTTGTCGATAATATCGCCAGTGTCTTGTTCTCTCTGATACCCCATCTTTCTAAAATTGAATACAGAGGCTTTTAAGTTACCCGATCTGTTTGGTGTTATTTTTCAAAACAAAGACACCTTTAAGCAAAACTATGACATTCCATCAGAGCATAAACATTACCCAAGAAACTTGAAAGAAACATGCAAGAACTTGAGGACAAAAGACTGCTACTGTATACTGTTATGGCGTACCATTCCTCAAACTGTCCAGATTTAAATAATTTGATCAGGCTGTCAAGGTGCGGTGCAATGGTATTGACGTGTGGACACTTTGAATGTACAAGAAATCTAAAACTAATAAGAGAAAAGCAAACTTCGAAGAATTAATCACTTTATTTTGATCAACTTGTCATGAAAATGCATACAGCGATCATACAGTGTGTCACAATATGACAGGAGTATTCATATTGTTTGAGAAAAATTGTCCTATAAAGGCAAACTGATTTTGTGTTAAATTTTCTGTGTGTGTTTTTTAACCGCTTACCCGCGTACCTTTTAGGATTTTGAGTGGACGCAAAACAAAGAATTTACTTACTTTGGCCTTATTTGGTCAATTTTATTTATTTACATGAGACTATGTTCATTGATCGGCTAAGAGATGAATAAAGATTTCTCAATGTGGAAGTTTAATGGTATGATGGGGGTTAGGTGAGGGTTTGCAGTAAGGTATTCAATGAAACAGCGCCCTCAAGTGACAAATTTCTTATAGTGCTCATCAACTATTATCAGACAAAATGCTGACATTTTAGTTATTGGAGCATTGTTAGCCTATAAATGATCTGGTAACACGTACACAGAACTAATAATAACAATAACAAGTGCCATGTATTTGTCAGTAAATATGTTTTACTTTCATATTATAAGCTTAATAGAGTTTATGATAACTTTTACCCAGGGTTTCTGTGAAAACTAAAATTATAAAATCTTGATCTGCCAATTGAAACCACAGTTATTGATGTTTATTTATTTCTATCTTACAGTGGTTTGGAAATTTAGTAACCATGGCTTGGTGGAGTCATGTGTGGTTGAATGAAGGCTTTGCCAGTTACTTAGAATTCCCAGCATTGGAGGCAGTTGAGCCTACATGGGATGCGGTAAGATAGAAGTATTGATAATCAAGTAGGACGATTTATGTATAGTGACTGAAGGCTATTCTTTTTCAAAAATCCACAACATATCATTATCATGGACAGAACAGTTCATGTTGTAAATATTGAAATATTTCAGTAAACATAACTATGAATTACCACAAAGTTGATTTGAATGAAGTTTTTGTGCCTCCATTTATTTGATATTTTGAAAAATCAAGAGAAACAACATTGGTAAAACAGGAAGCTTTATATTTCAGCATTTATTCAGCAACTTAAAGAGGATCATGTCACAGAAGGATCAGTTTATGTTTGAAGATTCTTCTGAACTTTAATATTTTAAAGTTTTAGCGTATGCAAGTCTGTATTTAGGTTATCATATTTTGTCTGAAAACATAGAAAATTATATTGCAAAAGTAATACAATAAATTAAAAAAAGTCATTCTGTACAAACAAAATGATCAAAGGTAGTTACTTAAACTTTTCTGTGTTTGTTTGACAATAGGCGCGTCTCAGCACCAGGAATCAAAGGTTTCCTTATTAAGTCAATAAAATCCAATTTACCATTATAATTTTACTGTCTTTTGATATGTATAGTTTGATCAGTTACACCAACGATATGATGTCTACAGAGCACTAGACTATGATGATTCATGGTCATCTCATCCTCAAATAAATCCCATTGGATGGCCGGATGAAATCATGGATAATTTTGACACCATAGCATATCCAAGGGTAAGTACTATTTCAGGTTTGTGTACACATTACAATAGGGTTTAGTTCTAGAGTGGTTACGAGGATGAATTTGTGTTCCAAAGTCTTTAACCTGGAGTTGATGAGTGATTTATTTAGGCGGAAGATTAGTAGATATCTGCATGGTCCTACAGTTTGAACAGAATGTACAATAACATTATGTGTTATTGTTAAATATGTATTACAGTAATACACAAGGTGTTCAAACTCTTTTCATATAGGGTAGAATATTGCCTTCATTTAGGGTAGAATATTGCCTTCATGAAGGGTAGAATATTTCTTTTATGTAGGGTAGAATACTGCCTTTATATTGGGTAGAATATTGCCTTCATGAATGGTAGAATATTGCCTTTATGTAGGGTAGAATATTGCCTTTATGTAAGTAGAATATTGCCTTCATGAAGGGTAGAATATTGCCTTTATGTAGGGTAGAATATTGTCTTCACATAGGGTAGAAAATTGCCTTCATATAGGTAGAATATTGTCTGCATATGAGATAGAATATTGTCATCTATAGGCAGCAGGGAAATACTGGTCGAGCTCATGGATGCTGTATGTGCTTCATGGTTAAAAACTTTGATTGGAGAATATAGCCAACCAAAATAGATAAAGAGATAGGCATTTTGTCTCAGCACTGGCTAGATGTGAACACACTGAATACATTCTTCTTCCTAGGTATTTTCCATCAGTTATGTAGTGCAAGCACTCATGCTATCTGTGTAGTTCTTACATAAAAAGAAAATTAAATGAGTAAATTGTGTCACACCATTCTTTTTCTGATAGACCCTGTAATAAGTGTAAAAGAAATTCTCACCAAATTTGTATTTTGCATTGTATCACTTGTATGTGTGTTTCATCTTTCCTCCAGGGGTGCGCTTTGAACAGGATGATGCAAACTTTCCTTGGAGAGAGCACTTTCAGAACTGGACTTCAAAATTATCTGAACAAGTACCAGTTTTCCAACACTCTATCAAAACAACTATTTGATGAACTTACTGAGGTAAAATTTGCCCCTGTTAGTTTATGCTGTTGCATTGAGAAATAAAGCTTACTTTATTTATTTTCAGATCATTCATAAATATTTTTTCTTACAATATCATTGTTTATTAAAACGTTTTGAAGGTATCTTAGATTAAATCACCTTTTCGTAGTTTTTCTGCTGTTTTCTGCAGTATCATCTTTTTGTAGTTTTTCTGCTGTTTTCTGCAGCTCTTCAAATAATTGCACTGGTATTTTTTTTACTTATGAACATGACTGTGTGCAGTTAATGAACATTGTCAGCATCGTGAAATAGAGAGAGAAGCATTTGTGTTAGTGATTAGACAGTTACAAGAGAATGGAAATACGAAGTAAGCGTAAGTAAATTCCAGGGAAACCCGAAATGGGAGTGTACTGTGGAATGCCAAAAATGCTTCATGTGTGAATTTAGTGTTTTGTTGAAATGTAAACAACACAAAGACAACCCAATACCTAATAAATCAGAATGCAAGGAATTTGATTTATTTCCTTCACAATGTCTTTTAAGTTTTTTATGTTTCTCCATAGGCTGATAAAGGATACAAAGATACAAATGTTGCCATGGTGATGGATACATGGACCATACAAATGGGTTATCCAATAATCACTTTGACGAGATCTGCTGATAAAGTGCATGCTGAACAGAAACGATTTATTATGGATCCTAATGAGGAGCCCAATGACAAATATGATGACCTGGGGTAAGTCGGACTTTGTAGTTATCACCTTCCATACTCTGGCTGAATTTGCAATAAAGTTTAACAGGTGGCATGCTCCTGGGGACAGATTTCAGAACTCCAACTTTACAAGCCTTAATGGTCTAATTTGTCTGAAAATTTTTGATAGTCTACAACTACTATAGTGTGGAGTTATTTTGAAACTGTTACAAAAATTAACATTATATTAATGATGTTATTTTTATGAAAATGATAGTTTCGTAAGGGAAATCATATTTTCCCACACCATTGGCATAGAGAGTGGCAGCCATTTATAATTTCAAATATTGTTGTCTCTATGTCCAAATTTCACATGATAACTTTCTGATTTTACTCCTGATTATTATATGAAAATATTTGAAAGTTCCCTGTGTCCCTCTGTATGGAGAGTTCAATTCATAGAAAATTTTGACTTGCAAACATCGACTGTTTATGTTTCTCTAAAGTCACTGTTCAATATACATATACCTTTAAATATTTTTCAAAAGCTTGTGAAGTTGAAATACAAAGAGAAAAGTATCCGTCTGAAAGCTGTGCTTCCATCATAAATGCCACTGTTACTTTTCCAATCCAATAGTTCTACTGTTACTCTGTTCATTGCAGTTACAAATGGTTTGTACCGCTGACCCACACAGATCAGGTTGAAATGAACTTCACTTACCCACATGAGCTGTGGATGGATGTTGGTCCAGGTAGGACACCGTACATGTATGCTTTCAGGAAAGATGTTCAGGTCATAGAACTGAGTCTTAGATCATTGCTGAATCCATGACAGAATGGAACATGTGATCTCTATACTAAAATGTTTCAAGAATTAAAAATGATTTTTTTTAACTAAAAGGATGCCATGGTATGGTTAACAACTTTTAACAGTGTAGCAACAGATCAGAGTGATATCACTATTCCTAGTAGTTGTTGATTTTGGTTTCGGTGAATGTAAAATGTAACTGGTGATTATATTCCAATACACACAGTGGATATTTTTCACATATTTTATTGGCAGTCACCACTAACCCCAGGTAGTAACTATTTTCATATATTATGCACATTGTACAAGGAGATAACCACATCTCTACTGACAAGTTAGTTTACATAATACTCCCTTTCTAGCAAATTGGCAGCAGAATTTATCTTTTGAATACTAAGCCAAAGTCAGTTTTTGTCAGCTTTATAAAATATAGCATGTTGGCTCACTGAACACTGACTGTAAATGTATGTGTCAGTCTATTCAAAAATACAATCTTGTTTGACGGGAAACAGTATCACGGTGTCTAGGCTTCTCATTACATATTGGAAAAAAGACTAAATATTGATAATTGTCACTCACCAATACCTATATGAATGACAGCCACAGACTTCAAGTTATTCTGCAACCCTGTTACTGCATGACAGTCTACTTCAAAATTATGATTGAAGTAGTAAATAAATTTACATTCACTGTAGAATGACACATAGCAACTTGTTACTGACCCCATTGTTGGTTCATTACTTGCAGCTGATTTCACATTGTCAAGTCCCGTCTCTGATGATGATTGGTACCTTGTGAATATTGATCAGAATGGATTCTTCCGCGTCAAGTATGAAGATAAAAACTGGGACAAAGTGGCAAAATTCCTCAAGGAAGATGATCATGCTGTAAGTTATTCAAGTTTGGAAATAGCGACTTTTATAAAACGAGAAACAAAAATGGAAACACTTTCCTGACTGAACAAAGCTTAGAAAGTTAGTTTATCTGTATTTAATCTGACTGTCATCATGTTGTTTAGCCAGAGTTGGATGTTCAAATCATGCTACAATTCTTTGCTCTGCTGTATAGATAGCTTACAATAACTTTCACTTCTATCTCAAGTTTGCAAGTTACAAGAACCTGGTCTGCTTTAAGTAGACTGGAGTATCAGTCATACAGTACCAGAGCACTCCCACACCTGCTAGGGACTGTCCCCTGCCTCAAGCAATAGAGCTACAAGTCTATCTTTCATTGCTCAAGTGTGGATTTACATTTGCATGAGATGCCTTTTTCAAACAGGCACCTTTACACCACTGCTGCAATGCCATAGTCCAACAGCGGCATTAACCGTTTGAGGAGCCAAAGTCAATCTTTGTCAGCTTTATAAAATATAACGCAGACATTTTTTGTTTCTGTTGCAGAAATTTTTTTTTCAGGTTTTCCCCAAAAGTTAGATCACAAACTGTACCCAATATAAGTCATATCCATTTGGTCCAAAAGTATAAAAAATTTACGTGAAAATTTATAAAATTGGAAAACAGATGCACAAAAAATATTCGTTGGAAAAATTACAGCACTCAAAGGGATAAAATATCATGTTACAATGACCCACAAGTACAATGTACTACCCTTGCCTAAATTTGGGCTGGTGTACAGGGTCTGACCATTATGTGATGGTTACATCCAGAAAAATATACAACAGCAATGTCGGAAACTGCGTTTACACATCAGCCTTCATAACAACATTTACCAAAACAACAGGGAAATGCCATGGTTTATGTGGTCACTGTGCTAAAAACCTGAAAAGTGAAAGGAATTAGTTGATAATCAACTAAGACTATTGGTGATGGTGAAAAATCATGACTGTGAAAGACAGAACAGACTTTTAGGTCACATGTAAGCATATATGAATGCCATGTTTTGTGGGCAAAATAAAATACCCATTCTGTGATTGCTAAATGACATTAAAGATAATGTACTCATACTATAATTTGGATGGTTATCAAGGAGATAGAAAAGAACCTCCTTTGGTTACATTGAGCTACCCATAGCATTGCTTTGCTGGTAGACCCATCTCTTTGAAGGTCTAAATTTTCTGTATGACTTTAAATCAAAAGTAAACTCTGAGCAGTTGTATGTTGTCAGCATTCAATGTGCGCTTTTTTAACTGAAACAGGCATTTATACAATGTAGTAGATACAAAAACACATATGGGGTTCACATCTAGGCCCAGGGCCGGCCAGAACTAATCCGGCAGAATGTGAGAAGATAAGCTAATCTTTTGTCCGCGTTCACATTACGTTCAACGCTGTCCTAACCTAGATCATTTGGTAGCGTCTCCAACTGTCCACAACCGAGCCTGCAGCGGGATTTACTGCAGGTCTGCTGCCCATAATCTGGCTAAGTTCTTCGTACTAAAACATACAGGTCTTTCTTCCCCGACCGCTTGTCCTATTATTGTTAAAAACTTTTTTGAATACGGACTTCAAATGTTTCATCTTACGTTTGCATTGATCTGGGCTACTGTCATGTTTCTATAATTTGTACCGGTTTCTGTAAAATCTTCATTCTAGTAATTCGCCAAATTTCAACATTTCGCCTCTTGGGCTTGAATTCTCACGATTTACTGGAGGTGTAATTCTTCAAAATTGGCGGCAAATTACATTTTCAAGTCTCTTTTGTTTAAATTCAGTGGCAGCGCATTCCAGCACCCGCGTGTCTCGTGAATTCCTATGATTATGCATGAAATGTCTCACGCAAGGTTGGACAATAGAAAGAAAATGTAGTCGAACTTTCATCAGAACTGTAGCTGTTAAGTATAGCTTTTCATATTTTCACAGCTTGGATATAAAACAATGGTGTTTCGACATGTCTCATGCATACTAGGTATTAATCATTGTGAAACTAGCGTTGGCAAGTTTTCTTGTCGACAAAGTATTGTAAATTTGGGAGTCGGACTTTGGGGACCTTGGAGTGAGCATATCCCCAGGCTCTCGGAGCTAAGAGTTGCCCCAGGCAGCCATCAGGCTGACCTGGGGAAATAAAGTTTTGAGCGCAACGTTAATTCCTGTGTCGCCTGATCTATATTCACTCAATCTACGCGTACTGTGGTCTGAAGTTCACCTTTATCCAGACTCAGAACAGGATGGACACTTCTTTACAATTAGATACTACGGTCAAACCCATGCTCTGACAAACGCTGTGAGATGATATTGTAGGCGATTCGATCCCTTGACGTGCCGTCCATCAGATTTTTCACCCTATCTTCGTTCCAAATGCCTAAAAGACACTTTATTTCTTCCGTAGCCCAGTTGACTCCTCGACTCACCATGTCTAAAATGATACTGAATCGTAGAATAGGTCAAAGACTACACTGCATGTCAACTACAGAGGGCGTCAACTGGGACCTGAGTCGGACAAAACGCGTTCACATACGCTGTTTACTGCTCGGCCAGAGACCTGGGTCGGCCACAAACCACCCCTCTCGACTAGGACAGAAATTGTCCGGACAGTGGCCGGCCAGAACCGTTCACACCTGTTTTTTTGGTCGGCCACGAACCTGGCTAGGACAAGGGCCGAGTCTTTTTTGGCTAATGTGAACGGCCCTACAGACCCAAATCTTGTGTATTATGGACACAAGGCCTGATTAGCCTTAATCCTCTGTATGCAGAGAGCAAACACAACCCTGCACCTTTTTGTGTGAATCCAGCAAGAGATTATGATACCCAGTCTAACTGACC
>LD344208.1:5296-21280 GCA_001465055.1 Ptychodera flava | reverse complement strand
TGAATAAATACATTAAACATATTTCACTGTCTCCAGTACATTACATTTAAGTATTTTCTCTTCATGCACTTTATCCCTTTCACACATGTTCAAATATCTGACCAGAGAACAAACACTAAATAGTCCAGGATGGGAGCTACAGTGTCATTGACGCTATTTTTTCCACTTTCACTCATCTCAAATGTAGACATTACTAGTTTTGAATACCTTTTCTAAATATGCGCATGAATATAGGGCCTTGTCAAACATATGTACCAGGCAACAATTGTCTGCACCAAACAATTCTCAAAATCAAATACTACACAGTGGGTTGTTCAATCTCAAGCGAGCATGTACAACATTACTTTTGTTGCTTGCAGACCATCCCAGTCAGAACCAGGTCACAACTTATTGAAGAAGCATTTTCCATTGCACACGCCCACCAAATGGACCAGGTCTACTCCATCAAACTGCTAGAATATCTTTCCAAGGAGACGGAACACCTACCTTGGTACACGGCAATACTGAGACATGGATACACCAGAGATATGCTGAAGAGAACTGCAGCATATGGTTATTTAGAGGTACAATGTTTTAGATTAGGTCAGCGATCATATAAATGTAATTATGAGTCACATTTCCTGACAAAATGTAATATATTTGACGCTTTAAAAAGAATTGCAGCTGCAGTTTGACAACAATGATAAATTTGTTTGGCATAGTGCCTCAGGTGCCAGAGTGTTCTTTTGATTGTTTTCAGTAATATCGAGCTAGCTTTAAACTCAATTATAAATCTTCTTCCTTCATCCAGGAACATCTTCGATCCCTCATAAACAGCATTTACTGGGAAAAGCGATGGGACTTCAGTCATGACGATCATCTCTCATAGTAAGATTTTTTGGTACTTAACAGATGACTCTTGCTGGCTGCAAACGTGTGCCGAAATTTTCATATCAATTATTAAGAGACACAGTATGTTATATATCAGCAGTTTCTTATTAAAATATTTTAATTTGAGATAGTGTACATGAAAGTGTAATGAGGAATGAAACATATAAAATATGCTACAAAGTCATAGAAAGAAGTCTCACTTATGAAAAAGACGGGTATAACTTTTGTGGATATATAGCAATGTACATTTTTTCCATATTTACCTGTAATCACAGTTACAAGCAAATTGATGCTCTGACAACAGCCTGTTACTATGGACACCAAGACTGTGTTGACAGTGCCAAGCTGCAGTTCAGTCAGTGGCTAGATAACCCTGAAGACACTTCGTAAGTTAAAAAAACATGAAAATTTAGAGATAAAATAAATGCTAGATATAGATAGACAGACAGAGCGAGTGAGAGTGTGTGAGTTAATGCGGGATTTGCATGTTGTGGTGTATTTTGGATATAGTAATATTGATGGTTCATAAGAATTATATGAATAGCTTAAAGGTAAAATACATTTTTACAATGCTTTCTGATCTACCACATATCTGGACGTATTTTGAAGCTATTGGAATAACTTAACTTTTCACCATCATATTTTTGTGAAAGTAAAAAATTTAACCATAGAGTCAAAAGAGGGATGACGGCCATTTTGAATTTCAACCAGTTTGTTGCAACAGTACAAAACTTTGAATAGTGACCCCTTGTTTTTATTCCGGATTTTGAAAGAAAATAGTTTGAAGTTTTCTTTAGTAAAGTTTGAGCAAAAGTTTAAGTCTCTCACTTTTGAGGTGCATTTTACCTTAAAGAATTTTCTTACAAAAGACATCAGTAAGAGACTTGTAAAGTTGATACAGAAGTGTACATCATCAGTAATATTATTCCATCAATGGAAAACTTATGAAACATTGTAAATACGCAGGTTGATCCATGTCAATATCAAGAGTACAGTGTATTGCACTGCAATCAAGTATGGCACTGAAGACGTCTGGGAGAGGACGTGGAGTCTATACGACAGTGGGGATATTCCATCGGGTGAGAGAACTGCAATAAGATCTGCATTAGCGTGTACAGAGAAGCAATGGCTGATCAGGAGGTAAGGCTATTGGATATGACCCAGTACCAAATCAAAATAGATTTAATGCTAAACATTGCCTGATTTTTTATGTCTAGCTAAAACTACCAGTCTTGACAGTTCAGGGCATGTCAACCATAATTCTAGTGAAAGCAGCTTTCAGTACACAAGATCCAGTTTGCAGATTTGATGCACAAGGACAATATATGTAAGATATCCTTGTCAAAAGATAAAAAGAGTCCAACATCTGGAAAAGTCAATAGGCATTTCCTAAACAAATGATAAGGTCCACAATAACCATTGATAACAGTGGATTTGGGTTAAGCCATGGTGGTGAAAGGGTTAAAGTATAAAGTAAAATTTTTGTTTTTTGTGCCATTTTGATTTTTTTATGCCACAGAGACAACCATGAATATAATATTTATTTCACTGTACAGGAAAAAAAATTTGAAAAAAAATATAGCACTGACAGCTAAATGGAACACCAACTGCATGTCATCCATTAATGACATTTTGTATTTGTTTTAGATACCTGGAGTATGCTCTTGCTAAAAATCAAGCTAACAGTGTTATCGGTGATGTGTTACGCAACTCTCCATTTGGATACTCTCTGGCATTGGAGTTCACCACAACAAACTGGGATGCTCTCAGAGAAGCGTAAGTCATCTAAAGGATAAGTACACCCCCAGCTGCTTGCCAAAAAAAAGGTGTACACGGTACATGTATGTACCGGTAGTTGAGGAAGAACGCGCCTCGGGGACAGATATTTGGACTCTCAAATTTCTTCAGTTCTTTTCTGACATACCACTTGTGGGGATTGATTTTAAAGCTCTTGCAGAAAGAAAAACTTTCACCGTCTTAGTTTTCAAAAATCGAAAATTTTATTTTTCCCCATAGAGTTAACACAGGGATGGCGGCCATTTTGAATTTTAAATATTGGGAAATCTTACGTAATTTGTCTCTCTAGTACGAAAGGTTGCACGGTGGCCCCTGATTTTTATTCTTGCTTTGGTAAGAGAATGGTCAAAATTTTCATCAAGGAAAGTTTGAGCAAAAGTTTAAGTCTTTCACTTTCGAGGCGCATACTACCCTAATACCAGTGGGTCCAAAGTATATCACGTCAATTGTGGGATCACCTGACCATAAAAGTGACAGTCTGCTGAAATTTATTCTTTCCCAATTTAGTACTCTGTTTTGATATTTTATAAGCCCACAGAATTGTGGGGCAAGTCTATTACACCCCAATTGCTTTTAGAATCTCAATACTTTTGAAGTAATAATTTGGCAATATTGTCTTGAAACCAGCGACCAACAGACCATTTGAGATAAAGATATGTAAAGTCTCAGTATGCACAATGTTTGCTTAACTGTTTGAGCACCAAAGTCAATTTTTGTCACCTTTATAAAATATATCACAGTCAATTTTTTTCTGATTTTTGCCAAAATTTAGATAAAAAACTATAGCCGATGAAATGTGATATCCATTTGGTCCAAAATTATGAAAAACCTTACAGAAAGGTTAACAAAAATTGGTAAAATATTGCATTAAAATTTTGGTGGGAAAATTACAGCAGTCAAAGGGTTAATCTACAGGGAATTATTCTCAATTTTGTGTAATTCATATTACCTGTGAGAGAATGTTTTCTTTACATGCTTATTGTTCTCTTTGTGTATTGACTGCCATAGATTCTAGCACTATTAACAACATTAAGAAGAGCATTAACTTTCAAAAACTACCTTTATGATAATTCTCATCATTTTAAAACATCTTTATATTCATTCATGTAATCATACTGATATCCATATGATTTTCTCAACATGTAACTATCCTGCATTAACTGTTGATTTCAGACATGGAAGCAGTGCATTCAGCATAGTTTGGCAATTTGCTGATTTTATGAACACCTATGAAGACCTGATGAAGGTGAGTGATGACATCAAAACTGGTTGTTGTAAATGCTAAAATGGCAAAATTCATTCAGGTTTACCCACATTTTAAAAGTTTTAAAGACGCTTATAGTATATAATAATAGAGAGAATGGTGGTTGAGAAACATTCTTATCATAAAATCTTCATTTATATATATATATATATATATATATATATATCATTCAAGAGTACTATCAAATTTAAGTCAATCAAATTTTAAGTCAAATCAAGTTAAAAATCCTTCTAATGATTGAGTGAAAAACCTGATCAGTAAAGCAGTCATAAGAGCTGTGTGCAATTAAATAATCATATGAAGTCAAGATTTAAAGCTAGTGAATCTCCAAGATGACTACTTCCATTATTTCAAGACCTTTTGTCATATTGCTTCCAGCTCGAAACGTTTGGTGGCAGATACCAATATGCACCAGGCTTTCCAGAGAACACCTACCAGAGCACTGTGGACAAGGTCAAGTTGAACATTCAGTGGGTGGAAAGAAACTATGAAGCAGTTTATCAACAATTGATGGACGCAACAAATAAGACTGAAGAACCAGTAGAGAGAGAACCATTTGATGGACACTTACCTGAAAGCTTGAAACCATCCTTGTATTCAATCACTATCAAGCCATATCTGGATGAAGAGGATGGGGAGAAGAGGTTCTCTTTTGATGGCAGTGTTGAAATGACTTTTGAAGTTTTGGACACTACTGATGTAATCATCTTCCATGCACATGATACCCTGAAAGTGGATGATTCACCGCCCATGATCACTGTGGCTGAAAAAGACAATCCTTCACAGACCATTGATGTAGACAGAGTAGAAATAGTTGAAAAGTATGAATTTGTGAAAGTGTATCTTGTCAGTGATATGCAGATGGGAACAGAATATGTGATTACTCTCGGAGCATTCACAGGAACTCTGCTGCATTCTGATCTTCTTGGACTCTATCTTAGTAACTACACAGAGGGTGAAAATAATGAAATGAAGTAAGTCATCCAGTCTACAGAATGTTCACTTTTTCTGTAGTATGTCTTTATATTGAGATTAGAATTATCGGTATAAGTTACAGATAATACAAGATGATGATGACATATTATTCCCAAATCTGATTGCGTGACTGCAAATGTACTTTAATTTCAAAGCCTGATAACTATAGTAAGTCAACCAAAAGTTTAATATGACTGAAAAGCCTGTGTTGGCACCAGATTGTGTCATCAGAAAATTTATCCACCAGATTACAATTTTAATAGAAAACAAAAGGCTATCACACCTCCATAATCCTCTTACAGACTAGAACAAAGGCAATCCCAGGGATCGCGAGTATTTCCTTTAATTAAAGGATGATACACATCACTAATGTATCCATTTACAACAGCACTTGCCAAATATTTGTGTCAGAAGAGGAATATTCCTCACAAGATTGAACTGAAAGTGATTTTGCTTCATTCCATGTAAATGTAAAATACAGGGTTGGAAAGTGTGAAGTTTAAAGTATACACATGCAACAACATGTTTACTTTGTCAAGGAGTATGTGTTCCCCTTCAAACACAGAGAAATTAAACTACTGGTATTATTTTTCAGGCGTGCAATAGCAACCCAGTTTGAGTCAACTTTTGCCAGAAGAGCCTTCCCATGTTTTGATGAACCACAACTCAAGGCCAAGTTTGAAATGACCATCAAGCACAGGAATTCACGCATCGCCCTTTGGAACATGCCAGTGATGGAGACAACTCAAGATGGAGACTGGAATACCACTGTATTTGAAAGGACAGATATTGTCATGCCAACATATTTAATTGCAATTGTGGTTGCAGACTTTGGAAGTCTCGAAATGACAACAGCAAACAATAAAACTGTAAGCTACACAAATTGATCACTAAAATCTTTGATTGCTAACAATGATACATGTAGGTTGAGCTGTAAACATACATCATTTGTGGTATTAGATATCAATGCTGACTGTATGTACTTGTACCTTGCAATTCATACTGCAGAAATATTTCTCATGTGTATGTGAATGTCTGATTTGCCTATGTTTGTATGTATGTATGTGCGTGTGTGCACATGTGCACGTACGCTTGCACGTATGTATGTATGTAAAAAAACTTGAAAGTGTACTTATGAAATAGGTACATGTATATCCCTGCCTGAAAGTTGAGAACCTTTGTAGAAACTATTTGAGGTATTCAGTGACATTGGATTTGGATACTGAATTCAAGTCAAGAGTTAGTGTAAGTGACGATGTTCTTTCTCTCAACATAGTGTTCAAATACAAGTAATAATGGACTATTTCATTTTTACAGATGCGTGTGTGGTGTCGTAAAGAAGAGGTATCTAATTTGAACTACTCTCTCCATGTTGGAAGTGAACTCCTGACATACTTTGAAGACTACTTTGAAATTCTAGATCCACTTCCGAAACATGGTAATGAAAAACATAACTTATTATTTTTTGTATCTTCAAGTTTTTAACAACTTCAGGAAAGCTTATACTCAAATGTGACTGTATAATTTCTATGATGCTGCATAGTAAGATGTTCTACTTCTTGAATTGAAGTTTTAGTTTTTTGCTGACATTTTTTCACCAATACTCCTTTTATCTCAGATATGGTTGCTGTTCCTGACTTTGGCTCTGGTGCCATGGAAAACTGGGGATTGATATTGTACAGGGAATCCCTCCTCCTGTATGATCCTGGGTACAATTCACAATTCAGAAAGCACAGCGTTGCAGCAGTTATTGCCCATGAATTGGCACACATGGTAAGTGCAGAATTAAACCCATTTTGCATCCTTTACGTGTATCTTATTTTTATATAACATTACAAACTATAGTTTTCAACTGATTTTGACACTTTGTCATTTTACTTTACAGTGGTTTGGTAATCTGGTAACTCTGGCCTGGTGGGATCACCTATGGCTGAATGAAGCCTTTGCAAGTTTCCTTGAAACACCATCACTTGAGGTCGTTGAACCTACCTGGCAGATGGTGAGTAGAGATACTGTCTTCTTGAACACTGGCTGATATTGTTTGTTCTGTGATTTCACTATCATGACACAAGTAATAAATTAGTACGAGGGCAGTTTAAACCATTTAAGCTGATGATCAGAAATATAATTGCCAATTTTCCATTTCTTATGAATATTCCATATTTGTTCCACATTTACAGTTTGATCAATTCCATGCACGTGATGACTTGTACAGAGCCTTGGACCATGATGACTCATGGACCTCCAAACCCACTGTCAGACCTGTAGGCTGGCCAGATGAAATTGATGGCATGTTTGATCGAGTTGCATATCAGCGGGTGAGTTAATTTTGAGTAAATTCTTGATTCACAGTCACATAAGAATGATTTCTCACCGTTGGCTGAAAGTGACTTTGATAACTAAAAGCAATAACTATACTGTATGTTTATCAAAAGGGCTCTGCACTGGTGATGATGATGAGAACATTCCTTGGTGAGGAGACATTCAAGGCAGGACTTCAGAGTTATCTGAATGAGTATGCTTATTCCAATGCGGTGTCCCATCAATTGTTTGCTGAACTCACGAAGGTAATTTGTTATATTCATCAATCTTGATTTAATTTGCCAAATGTACATACTCTGTTTGTAAATATTTACTGTATTTACATTAAAGGTCTGGTGAAATGCCCATGTTGCAAAATCACAGAAATACAGTTGATGGTCTATAAAACAGTCACATTCATTTCTTTTTTCGTTTAGCGGGCATGATTATGAAATATGGCAAAAGAAAAATGTGATGTGGGCGTGTCCGCCGAGCCTCTCCAGTCGACTTTTTTCGGCTTTCCGAAGTTTGCCCGACGCCGTATCTCATAACGGGAAGTAAGGTATTTCACACCTCCGTAAGCTCCCCACGGGGGGTAACTTCTAGGTTTTCCGCTTACATGATCAGGACAGTGTCCTCCTTCAATTTCACTATGGGAAGACGTTATTTTAGTGGCTGTGACAGCGGCAAGAACGTAACGGCTCAACTGTAAACTTTTTCGAGTTCCCGTCAAATGTTGAGTGTTTGAACCAATGTGCTTGTCTCTTCTGGTTCGTACGATACTGGCCACGGTCCCTTAGCCTGCCTCGCTATACGCTACACAATTAGGACCGCGATGCAAATCAACTGCATGAACACCAACACTGAACGTTGTGACTGCCATTAAAACGAACAAAAACACGGAACGTAGAGATCGTGACACAAATACCCGGTACAAATCATGGAGCACAGTACCTCTGCAGCTCTGGACTGTGCGCATGGAGGCCATTAAAATGAAGAACAACAGGTATTACCGGACCACGAGGACCGCGATGCAAATCGACCGCAACATGGATTAAAATGCACAACACGGAACAGCCAGACCGCAATCCGCGATGCAAATCAACTGCAACATCGAACCTTGTGGCCTCGATTAAAATTCGTATGTCTGCTATGTAGGCCCATAGCAAAAGTTTCAATTCTCGTGAGCGGGCGTTCCTATGCCTGCAGTCACAGTCCCTCCATTTGTGGAGGGACCGTGCTGCAGTACAGTAGACAAAGTGACGTTAAATTTGTCGCGAGGGCTCGATTGCGTGCATCGAAGTTTCAATTCTCGCGAGAGCCATTTATGCATGCTGTGGACTACTAGACTACATAAACGTCAAATCTCTCGCGAGACTTGGCTCGATTGCAAATACGTACGACGAAAGATTGTGACGGAAGTAGATATTGTTTTGCGAATCGCCGAGAGAGAAGCGCAGATCAACAAAAGACTACAAACAGTCACGTTTTTGCTTTATTTTGCCATATCTTTTGAACAAAAATCAGTTTCGCCACTGTGGCAAATTAGGATCATTTTTTTTTCGCCACTTCGGATTTCGATTCGCATTGGCGAACGTGGCGATCAGGTGCAGTGTTTTGTTAGCGGATACCTTGGGCAGAGATAAGGCGGCGTGGGACCGCTATTCGATGTAAATGAACACACCTGTGACGTCACAGACGGCCAACCTTGACTCCCGCTGAGGGCGTGACCTGGGTGTCGCAAAATGACCCGATGAAAGCCGCGCATAGAAATATAAAAAAAATTAACACTTGCGCGTACTTTTAGGTTGCAATTTTGTTGCGAGTGTAATAGTATTGACCCCCTGGAAGATATTCAGTCACATGAACGGGACCATTTCACCAGACCTTTAATGATGACCTGAAAATTGGGAAGTTTCCATGAAAGCTTCCAGTCCACTGATGGCCCTGACATTTTCCAATTTCCATGCTGTGTTGATATCAAATAATAAAGCTTGTCTATAAGGATGCATATCAATAATTTATGCACAAAAATACTATTTTAATCCTAAAGTAATGCTTCTTACATTGAAAGTAGTTAATTTTACATTTTATCTTGGTTCACCTTTTGTTTGTGAATGGTTTTGCAAACACAGGCTGATGAAGGCAAGAAGGATACAAATGTGACTCAGGTGATGGACACATGGACACTGCAGATGGGATATCCAATTGTCACAGTCACACGTGATGGAAATGTCATACATGCTGACCAGGAGAGATTCCTCATGGATCCTAATGAGACACCAAATAACAACTACTATGATATGGGGTGAGATCAACAAACATGAAAAATTGTTATTCTAAATTGTTCTGTACTTTGCATGTTGTGCATTATTGTAACAGATGACTTAATAATGAGGCTGAACCATATCAAGAACTATATTTCACAAAATAGTCTATTTTCCTTATGACAGTCTGATAATATCAGTGCAGTATAGTCAACAAACTGAAGAAATTTCTGCAATCCACCAGTTCATATGTTTCTCTTGAAGAGATAGATAAATCTACTAGCTTTTTTAACAATGTTTCCTCCCTGGGTACATGAGTTAATTTAGCCATTTGTCAAATTAATTTCTGAAAATAAACCCCGTCATGTTTGATGTTCTCAGATATAAATGGTACGTCCCTCTCACCTACACTGACCAAAGGGAGATGTCTTTTGACAGTCCACATGAAACATGGATGGACATGGGACCAGGTATGTCACAATAAAAATATTGTTTCTATTAGTGAAAAACAGAAATTAGGGTTTATGAGATCCCTGATTTACCAGCTACATATTAACTTTCATCGTATTGATATCGAATATATAAGAATGGCAATGTGCCACATGATAAGAAGATATTCACCAAAAAAATGACATCAAACTATAATGTTATGAGATTAACCTTTATGGCCCTGGTATGGCTTTTGGGACTGAGGTCATAAGGGCCCGAGCTGGAGAGGGCCCGGTAGGCCATACAACCATGGTCTGCAAAAACTGTATCAGGGTGGTAAAGGTTCTATCATATACCTTATTGAATGACAAATATGTAGTTCATGTAATATTCAGCATCATTTTGGACATCAAAATGAGTGCGATATCAAAAATTTATCGCCAGTTGTGTCAATGTTTCAGAAAAGCATTAGCCACTTCCTTTCGCGGATTGACATAAATTATGATGTCATCTGTTTACTACAGAATTCTAGAACGCACAAAGCAACGTGCGTACTAGTATGTGACCGACAGAGATCCAGGCTGAAATCGAGGTGTAAGAAAAACAAAAGCGTGATGTCAATTTATTGTAATTTATGCTGAACAGGCACGCACTTAGTATACACAGGATTTCACTACAATTTAGAAATATAAGCTGATGTCACGTGCGCAGCTCCACTGTCGCCACAAACCACTACGATCTGAGTGAGCAGCCGTTTTCCTAATTTGGCGCTGACTTTGTGTACGAATGGAATGTTTGTGGATAGCAACGCATGTAGTAACCAGAATCGAGGTAGTTCAGAAATGCATGCAATTGCCCGTATTTGGGCACCGGGCTGGGGAGTGATATGTGAAAACAATGCGTGGATGTTAAGGTGCTTTCCCCCATAGCTTTACACAGGTACGTGAATGTAGGTATATGATAAGCTCTATTCTGACATGAATGAATTTATTAGAAATTTAACTCGCTTGCATCACATTCAATTGTACAGCTGATTTCACACTGACAACAACCAGCGACAATGATTGGTATCTGGTGAATATTGACCAGAAAGGATTGTATCGCGTGAAGTATGAAAATGAAAACTGGGACAAACTGGCAAAATTCCTGAAAGAAGGAGATCATACAGTAAGTTCATGGATTTTTATAACCAACTTTGTCAGCTTTGTTTATGTGCTTAGATTTATCATTTTATTGTTTCCATATTTTTCCATCAAAATAGCCCTTAATACAAATTAATAGAATTTTTTTTTATATTTTAAGAGCATTCCAATCAGGACAAGATCTCAGCTCATTGAAGAGTCATTTTCCATTGCAAATGCCCACCAAATGGACCAGGTCTACTCCATTAAAATGATGGAATACCTATCAAAGGAAACAGAATACTTGCCTTGGTACACAGCAGTATTGAGACATGGATACACTAGAGATATGCTGAAGAGAACTGCAGCCTATGGATACTTGGAGGTAAAGTTGTCATTTTCTCAACAGTTTCAACTGGACTTTGATGTTGACATACAATTTTCCAATATCAAAGGTCTTTGAAATTTTAGAATATTGTTTGTTTCATAATCTCATTATTCTCTTGTTTCCTCTTTTTATCGAAAAGGAACACATGAGATGGCTTATCAACAACCAGTACTGGCAACAACGCTGGGACTTCAGTCATGATGATCACCTTTCATAGTGAGTTTTCTGTTCAAATTATACTTTCTTTCTGATGCTGTCCTACCAGCTCATTGCATTACTGCCACAAGAAGTGTGAGACACACAATTTTCAAATCAGAATAAATCCAAATCTCTCTTTCAATATGTAATTTTCAAGTTGTTGTGTTAAAAACTGTGAACCTGTATATGTCATATCTCAGATATCAATCATTCCACATCGTGAAAAGCACTGTTGAAGGTTAAAAGTCGAGAAATATCCCTGCTATCAACCAAATAACATATCATTCATGATCACATTTGAGTGCATTCAGAGATTTTCAATTGTTGTCTGCTATTGTTTCTCTGTAGTTACAAACAAATCAATGCTTTGGAAACTGCCTGTTATTACGGACATCAAGACTGTGTAGACAATGCCAAGGCTCAATTCAGCCAGTGGTTGGACAACCCAGAAGACACAAAGTAAGTATTTGCCACAGTGCTTAGTGTTCTGTTCAACAGAAATTCAAGATTTTATCAGACGTTTATTTCTTGACATGGTCCCTATTTGTCAGGGATAGGATACTTGATTCAACATTGACAATCAATAAATTGCTTCTTGTTGTTTCAGTTTGATCCATTTCAACATCAAGGACACAGTATATTGCACTGCAATCAAATACGGCACTGAAGACGTCTGGGAGAGGACATGGAGCCTTTATGACAGTGGCAACATCCCATCTGGTGAAAGAAGTAGTATACGCTCTGCTTTAGCATGCAGCAAAGAGCAGTGGATCATTAAACGGTATAGAGGAGTTTAATTGTTTATATGATCAAAGTCACATTTCAAAAGAGTAAAACATCATACCTTGATTTGTTTGTGTAACATACAAAACACTTTAGTGTATTGTTATAGCATTAATCATTTGCTTACAGAAACCATTGTCTGGGTGTGAATGGATTGATAATTAACAAAACTTTCAGTGTTTCCTCCAATTGAATTCAGACTGTAATATGTACAATATGTTGTTAGACTGTTTCATCATTTTCTCATTGCATTGTATGGAATGGATACATTCCCCAGTTCTGCTTGAGTAGATAAAAGCTGAATATTTTTGGGGAAAAGGTTGAATGCCATGAAAAAGACTGATGCATTTACATCGCAGGTATCTTGACTATGCCCTTACCAAGAAGGAGGCAAACAGTGTCATTGGAAGCGTACTGCGAAACTCTCCAATTGGCTATTCAGTGGCAGTGGAGTTCACCATGGCAAACTGGGATGCCCTCAGAGCAGCGTAAGTAGCATGACTTTATACCTGTTTGAATCAGAAAATACATGTAACTGTATATCAGTCAAGCATACTTACCATTTTGATACCTCCTTAAGTTTTTTCAATTTTGTAACTTTTTCTATACTTTCGTTTCAGCCATGGAAATGGTGCATTCAGTGTTGCCTTGCAGTTTGGTGACTTCATGAACACACCTGCAGATTTAATGAAGGTATGTGCATAAACAAACTAAGTCAGTGTGCGAAAGATAATAGATTTCACGTATGGATTAAATATTTCATCTGTGCAAGAGCAGTTTTGCTGCTCAAATGTAATTACCATCGAAACAACCTGCAGGACAAGGTCTCCTCAACTAACTCTTCAACCAATGTTGATGAAATAGTGACATGGGGGAAGCAATTATGATATTTGTAAACAGCATTTTATAAGGTACACTTGTTCCAATTCTCTTGGCTTCAGCTTGAAGAATTTGGCAGACAGAAAATGTATGCACCAGGCTTTCCAGAGAACACCTACCGAAGCACTGTGGACAAGGTCAAGTTGAACATTCAGTGGGTGGAAAGAAACTATGAAGCAGTTTATCAACAATTGATGGACGCAACAAATAAGACTGAAGAACCAGTAGAGAGAGAACCATTTGATGGACGCTTACCAGAAACCTTGAAACCATCCTTGTATTCAATCACTATCAAGCCATATCTGGATGAAGAGGATGGGGAGAAGAGGTTCTCTTTTGATGGCAGTGTTGAAATGACTTTTGAAGTTCTAGACGCTACTGACGTAATCATCTTCCATGCACATGATACCCTGAAAGTGGATGATTCACCGCTCATGATCACTGTGGCTGAAAAAGACAATCCTTCAGAGACCATTGATGTAGACAGAGTAGAAATAGTTGAAAAGTATGAATTTGTGAAAGTGTATCTTGCCAGTGATATGCAGATGGGAACAGAATATGTGCTTACTCTCAATGCATTCACAGGAACTCTGCTGCATTCTGATCTTCTTGGACTCTATCTTAGTAACTACACAGAGGGTGAAAATAAAGATATGAAGTAAGTATAGATATCTGTAGCACTCAGAATTAACTCTGAACACCTAATAGTTGTGGATGCATGTGTTCCTATGGGTATCTAGCGAGAGCCATTCTTCTGACAGGCAATTACATACTTATGTGTGTTATTTTGTTTGGGGAGAAGATCTGATAAGGCCGCCAGGCAGCTTACATTTACATTTACTATGATGTGAATCATTCATAAACCATGCTCTACAGATCTTATTCAAACTTGACTCAATGACAGTATGCTGTTGGGTACTCTCTTACATCAATTTGTTTTGCAATGCAATCGAAGGTGGCTATCTGTAGATCAATATGTTGTGAAATTTCACATTTCCAAAGTCATTCCACAGTCATGCCTCCACTGATTTTCTTCTTATTTTGCACCCGTGGAGGGTTTATGAACAGTGTGCCCTCTAAGCATAATTTTTGAGTCATGACTCAAAAATATTCTCTGTGACGCAAGAAAATTTTCAGCTGAATAGGAAATAATACATGGTGACTCAAGAAAAATAACCAAGTTTTTAAATTGACTCAAAAGTTTTTTGAAATCTTGTTAGTTAGAGGGCACAGTGTTTATGAATGCGACTTTTGTAACAGTTCAAAAATGCAAAAGTTAAAAAAGTCAGCTGCTTTCAATCCAAGAATCAAAGAATATATGAACACATTTTCCCTAACGTTTAATTTTCTTCATGTACAATGTCACACTAAAAAACAACAAAAATAGACTAACTTCTCTGTTTGGAGCCACAGCTGCAGTAAATGCTGATGGTGTGGCTCCGTCTTATGACAATGATCATAATGACTGTTGATAACAAATCACTTCAATTCACTATTATTTACCAATCTCATTACAACTCAAATCCAAACAAACATCTTATTGAAAACTTGTTATGATTATCATTTCCATTGATTTTAAAACTATTTACTGCTTGTAAGATAGTCAATTTGGTAGAGTGCCGTTGCCAAACTTGATTTCTTCATTTTATAGTCAGTTGAAGGTCTGTAGTTCAAATAGCCCAAATTACAGTAATTATTCGTTGCTCTAACTGAATTAATTCAATTGGCCCTTTCATGGCAGCACGATCCAAGTATTTGAATTCAAACACAAAATTCTAAATGACTGGTTATCTTGGTTATATTTCAGGCATGCAATAGCAACCCAGTTTGAGTCAACTTTTGCCAGAAGAGCCTTCCCATGTTTTGATGAACCACAACTCAAGGCCGAGTTTGAAATGACCATCAAGCACAGGAATTCACGCATTGCCCTTTGGAACATGCCAGTGATGGAGACAACTCAAGATGGAGACTGGAATACCACTGTCTTTGAAAGGACAGATATTGTCATGCCAACATACCTTATTGCAATTGTGGTTGCAGACTTTGGAAGTCTGGAAATGACAACAGCAAACAATAAGACTGTAAGTAACACAAATCTTTGATTGCTGAAAATACCATGGTTAGGTTTAATTTTAAGGTTGATTTTGTAAACCATGTATATTAACTGCATATATTTGCGTTTCATAATTTCAAAATAGAAATATACCGTAGCTTGCATTTTGCATGTGCGGCAGGTTGTGGAAAAGGTGGGTGTGTGTGTATAATTCATTTGCTATCAAATGATGTCATATCCTGTCATAGCGTATTCAAATTTCCACCTGACGGGCAAAGTGTGCATACTGAGTGCAACACACTGTGCAAAGGATGACGTTGCTTTGCCTATCTCTTGGTAACAACAATGTTGTGGGTCACATGTCTAGATCAGGTGATTGATATTAAAGAGCACAAATTGTATGTGTGTACATGAGAGTGTCCATGGTTGCAAAAAGTGAGAACCAGAAATGCAGCGCCATGAATCACATGCTCAAGTTAGTGATTCACTTTATCAAACTGAAACTTAATTCTGATCAGATTGTTTCTATGTGTATATTTGACCATTTTATTTTAACATCTGTGTCTTCAGTAAATGTGCTGTTTGTCATTTTGGTCAAACAATTTTCTCAGAGTTAACGGACTGTTTCATTTTGACAGATGCGTGTGTGGTGTCGTAAA
>LD344207.1:35696-53196 GCA_001465055.1 Ptychodera flava | reverse complement strand
TTCCTGATACCCTTGAACTCTTTCATTTAAATAATGCTAGATTCGAGGTACATGAATAGAGAAAAGGAATCAGTTCTGTTAAAAAGGTAATCATTGCTGTTAAGTTAAACAACAACTCATAAGGCCATAGCGTTCAATTTGTTCAGTGAGGTGTTAAGGCAGGCTATTTTTTGTAAATGTGCTTGTTGTTGCATTCATACTTCAAGCAGATGAAGTAGTCATACCAGTACTTCAATTACATCAAATGTTGAATATTACTCATAGAATATTGCTTTTGGATCCAGATTTGATGTCATGCAAGTTACTAGTCAAAATGCACTCCGGCGAGGGATCTGAGTGATCAGTGCTATAATAGTCGTAAAATGTGCCCCACAAGACGACAGACAGACGTACGTTATGTTTTCAAGACAGAATATAAGTTACTGTAGGGCTTTATCTGCTTCTCAGGGAAAGAATAAAGAAAATACATGATACATTTGAACATCATGATGCCTTCATGAAGAATCTAAATAAGTTGTGGACTCTCGATTTGTCTTATTCAACTTCAACACCGGATGATATGGTAGAATCTATTCCTCTGAACATTGGCTGACTTCTGTACAGCATTTAATAAGATTACCCTTGCTTAGTAAACTCTATCTTACATCAAATTTTGTGATTGTCCTCTGTTGTCAGTAATGCATGTGTTTTGCATTTTTATCAAATATGATATCATGTTTATGGGGTTGCCCTTATATATTTTTGATTTGGTACACAATTGTATATAGCAGGATAGCAAGAAGAATCTGCCAACATCCATTTCCAATATAAATCTTTCATACATGTATCTGTGTCAACTTCAAAATCTGACAATATATAACCTCTGTATTTTTGTGTCAGGAAAACTTAATTTTCTGATCGTTCCAGACATTTACTTATGATGCACAAAAGTTTCACACAGCTATTTTTCTGAGCCTGTATGTCTGTCAACTACAAACACTTTAGAATATATTTGGTTACTTTACATTGGTTTATTGTGTTGATACGATTGATAATTGTAATTTAGATTGTAGAGTCTTTGTTTACCTAATGATCTTAATAGTGTAATTGACAAACTGCAAGCTGGAAAAACAGCAGACCCTGAGTCTCTCTCTCTCTCATGTAAGCAAAATGGGGTAGAGTAACCGTGATATAAAGTTCTACTTAATATTGTTATTGGTAGGGATTTATACATGTTATCGTTATTTCATCGCCTCAAATGTTTTACAAACACAATGTTAGATTTACTAGGAGTAGTTTTTTTATGATGCAGAGTAACCTTTGCTGTTTAATTTTTATCTGTCGCATTGTTGAAGGTGTTCACAGGTCATATCATGAACAAATTCCACCATTGCCTGAAAACCAAGTCAATGTCAACATGTTGGATGGAATACTTGAGAGACTGCAGTTACATGTGCAATGAATATCACAAAACAAAATTATTTGGTGATTGTTTTTTGTAGTCAGAGGTAGAGGGCAGAGGTTTAAAGGTATGGGGTTGTAAATTCAAATTATATCTTTTTGATCTTTTTGATCTTTGATCTATGCTTTTTGTCTTCAAAACAAGAATTGTGTGTGTTACATCAGGAAGTAGTTATGATGCTTACAGTACCCCTTTATTTGAGAAACTTAAAATTCTCGATGTGTATAAACAATTCAAGCTTCAGGTCGCCATTTTCGTTTATAATGTACTTCATGATAAACTTCCCACGCATTTCAAATCGTACCGTTTTCCACATTTGATCATACGTATAGTACTTGATCAAAAGATAAAAATGTTCTCCGAACCAGTTTCTATTAATAATAAATTTATTATAAATTTACTGGCACTTTGGTGTGGAAATGTATTCCAGACGATATCAAAAATATTTCCACTAGTAGATATAGATTTAAACAAGAATGGAAAAATTATCTGTTACATTTGTAGCTTTTTCATTTTGACTACAACTTTAAATGGTAATTCTCTTTGTAATATGTTTCACTCTTTTCTTGGTTTGCTCCTGTTCTTTGATTTCTTATTATTTGTGATCTTTCGGCAAATTCTACAATTTCTGTTTCCTCTTGCTTGCTGCATCATTTTTTTAAAATTTCATATACGTATTATCATGAAACAGTCGCCACTTAAAATACAGACTGAAGATCAATGAGGATGAGGCTGAACTCGATTATTGTTTTTATACTATATTAATTCCCTTTTCTCACGTAACAGTTTCTTATAAATTGCACTGTTTTCTTTACCATTGTATTCAGTTGACATATAGATGAGAATAAATGTTATTATTATTAATAATATTACTATTATTCTATTATCATGATTTACCGAGATTTAAGTTTTCGACTGGAAAATTTATTCTTCATTAAATATTTTATTAATGAAACACAACATATAAACTTTAACATACATAAAATATCTTACACTGAAATTTTACAAACATTCACAATGTGTTATCTGACACAGCAGTTGTGCATTTGTGAACAACTTGTAAATAAACAGAATACAAGTACATATCCATGCATGCTCATATTTATTTCTGCTTCTATAGTTCCACTATTTAACCCATTCGTTCCAAATATCCTGTGCAGTAGATTAATTATTAAACAATTTATGAAGGCTGGACCAAAATATATTAACCGCCGCAGATGGCAGCGGAAGAAATTTACTGAAGACAGAGTCTACTGTCTGAGGGTAATTTGGCAACAGTTCTTATCAGCCTTCCTCGACTCATTGTTTTTAACCCATGCACTAGTATTCCCCCCCCTTAAAATGGCCAGCAACAATTTTTGTTCAAACAGTCACCTCCCTGAAATCAAATGGTCCACCCCTAATGGATCATGTATCCAAAGAAATATTTATTAATATGTACTTTTTCTATTGTATTATGTATATGGCCAGAATGGTATGAGGTCCGAAATAAGGTAAATAAATAAAAAAATAAATAGAACTGAAAACAAATACAACCGTGGTGCATTTTAAAGTACCGGTCTGAGATTGGCCACCTACTATCAGTACGCGATCTGTTGAAATATTCACGTTCGGGTTTGCCAATTTACAAGTGCTTGCAGCGTTGCTTGGATAGTCGATCGAAGGTTCGGGATCGAAGGCCGCAGTGTGAGGCCGAAGCGTAGGGGTCTGCCTACATGTCCGTCCCTAAGGGTGGGTAATAGGCGTTTTGTTGTATTACTAATAAAGGTTTATCCTACTAACCTTTGGTGTTTTGATCTTAACTTAGCACTGCCTTTGACAGCCTTCCGTAAATGTTTTATCACCATGCTGCATCTATTATCTGAAGAGTTTGACCGCCTAATGCGCCAAAGTAAGCAAGGGTAAATTACTAATCTGTGGACGCTATCACCAGATTATCACCAGATTAACTTTGACAAAGTCAACAACGAACGCGCCAACAGAAGATACCTTGCTGGTGCGTTCGTTGTTGAACAACTTTTGTCAAAGTTAATCCGCTGATTATCTTGTGGCAGCGTCAACAGATTCGTAATTACCCTTGCTTGCTTTGGAGCATTAGGCAATCAAACGCGTCAGAAAATAGACGCAACACAGTAACAAAACTTCGCGTAAGATTGTCAAAGGACAAATACGTGACACGGCAAAGAAGAAACAGAAATTGTACAATACCAGTACTTTAGACCAAGACACCAAAGGTTGGAAGTATTCTTTATTGGCAGTACATATCATAGTCAAAAGTATTAAAATAAAATAAACTATAGCAAAAATAACCATGCGCTGCGCCCAAGACAACCCTACCCCCGCCCCTGCCCCTTTGGGACGGACATTTTGTGCAGCCCCCTATGGCCGAAGACCCCACCTGAGTAGTAGTACGAGAATAGCAATAGCTTATCAGTACTACTACTACTACTACAAAGGTTCGGCCTTCGGCCTCACAGTATGCACTACGGCCGTAATCCAACCAAGCAACCCTGTGTGCTGATTGAGCCAAAGAATCACAGACGCCCGTGGGTGGGATAGTCAGGTCAACAGGTCGATCTATCGATCACGAACTCGATCTGCCCTTCACTGCAACCTATTAGACGATCGATAGAATTACATGTAAGACTACTCAACCCTAGGGCGCCCCTCCAAAGAGTGTACGGCATGCGGCAGCTGTTGATAGAAAGGGGTCTTTCATATTGACAGCGCAGGTCCCCTCCAAAATCGTACACCGGAACTCACAGAAGATCTATTTTTGACGTAAAAACATAAAAGGTACAAGTACAGTGATACCGTGATAAGTTTGACAAACGCCTCCCGACTGTTTGTCGCATATTTGAGTCAGAGAGGGTCAGAGGTCAGGGCGATGATGCCGCGCGCGTATGTATATATGTATATACATACTGTGTTTACTATTACTATTTGCCAAAAATTCGCCTCAATTGATCTGTTCAGGTCATGAACCAGCTAACAAAGCAATGAAGTTTTGTCTACATATATTGCTCACACCCGACATGACTATGTCTAAAATTTGCACTAACTTCATCTACACTGGATCTACGCTACATCTACCATCCAATCTAAGGGAGTATCATCTAGAAAGTTCAAAGAGTCGTCTAATTCTACTTCAAAAGCACAATCATGTAACAACCCAGTGCCTTCAAATTCTATGATTAGCAAACTGCAGGCTCCATGGCAGAAGACACCAGTAAAAGAAAGACATTTTACCTTATATTTGACTACATACTTTACAACAACACAGAGCAGAAATTAGTAATTTTTTTTAACAAAAAGTCACTTGTGTTTAACTCAAGGAACATACATAAAAATTATCACAGAGTCGGATCAAACTACAGTTTTGTTGTAAAGTTGTATTTAGTATTTTGTGTACAGGTGCACCCAGGGGTAGAGCTGTGACTTTGTTCAAATAAACATGTCAGTGTCAAAGTTATGAAAATTAGAAGAATGGGTTAAAAGTCTGTAGCCACAGGCCAGATTTGGTTGAAACGTGGTATGCAGGTTCATTATTGTGGCTTAAGTTAGCTTTGTTCAAGTTGTGGTGAAAATGATAGTTGGATTTTTAGGGCAATTTTTCCAAATTTTGGTAAAAATAATCTTCTCTAAAAGCGTTCGTCCCATTGCGTAGAAACTTTGTATGCATGATCCTAGGATTAGCCTCTGTAAGATTTGTTCAAATTTTGGTGAAAGGTTTATATTTGTGTTTTGGGGGCAATTTTTCTCATTTTTGATAATTTCTCTGAATTAACTATTCTGATTGCTTTCATACTTGGTACGCATGTACCTAGAAGCAACTTTATTTGAGTGTCTTCAAATTGCGGTGAAATTTTCATAATTTGTATTTTTGGGGCAATTCTTTTCATTTTTGGCCAAAAACTCATTTTTTCTGTAATCGCTCGTCCGATTGCTTTGAAACTTGGTATGCACATTCCCAGGGGTAAACTTCGTGAAGTGTACTCACTCTGGGCCGCCATTTCAAACTAAATGTGAGCCAAGTGTCATTGACACTATGTTTTTTGAAAGGAATCCGCATGGTTTCATTATTTTCCCCGAAATCTTCCATCCCAAGTTTATCAAAAGGTCCACCCCAAAGTGATATTGTACCACATGGCGTATTTTCACTTCCCATTTATTGATCAATGATTAGCAGGTACAATATACAAACATCAGTAAAATTCCCAGGCATACCCTCCCGAAATGGTAAGAGTCTTGACCGAACATATTTTCTCTGAGTCAGGAAATGTGCTTGCATAGGTTGATAAGTATATGTTACAAGTGCAATAATAAAAGAACAGTATGAGTGTGTTCAATTATGCACACCGTGACCACTGTAAGTTTAAAAACAGTTGGCTACGGGTGATTGGTGAACTTCAAGGTTGACGTCATCATTATCATAGTACACCTATGGTGTCACGGCTAGTCATTTGATCTATGTATATGTAATTTAATGGCGATCATAGCATAGTGCAAATTGAAGTGACAAGTGTAATAAAAGTGAAACAAAATTTTACTCCGTAGCATATTTGCTCTGCTGCAGAATAAGCAAAGGTGGTACGTTGTCCTGAAAGTGCAGTGGTCCATATGTAATTATGTCAGCCTGAGGTTCGTGCAACAATACAAACCACTTTATCGGCACATCTTTATGTGACAGAATTATGACAGCTCTATCATCTGACAAACAAGAAAGTCAGATCAAGTCATTTTGCGTATTAGTCAGTTCAAACAAGATAAGTTTTTATGTGAATAGCCATAGGTCTTTATTTCATTTTCAGGAGTAACCAGTATTTTCATAGAAATGTTCAAGTCAAAGTGACTGCTGCATCGACTGCTCAGCGGCGAAGTACTGCCGGTAGGTGCCCCTGGCTGTTACAGAACAATTTCTGACTCTGAGGTCGCTCTCACAGGCTACCTATGTTTGTTCTGCGAAATTTCAAAATGCTCTTTACCATAAAATGTTTAAAAACACACCCCAAATAGTTTTAAAACATAGTCTCTCTAGTCTGCGCGTGTGCTCTTTCCCTTCTTGATTGTTATGATTTTCTTAGAGTTAATTGGCCAAAAAGTCAGATTGAAAAGTTGTAAAGACTTCAAATACTACTGCCTCTAGTCTGTAAAGCAAGAAGTGGGCTGGCTCAAGTGGGCGTCTCTTAAAATCTCGCCACTGGCCACCAACAACGTCTCAAGCATAAAAGGAGCAGTTGAGAATGGTTGAAACTTGGACAACTTTGAAAGGGGTCAATATGTTTTGTAAAATTAGTATTATTTTATTGCAGTTGTATCCCCTGTTATGTTGACAGAATGATAAATTCGGTAATAAAGTCAACACATCATGTGTTTGAGGTAATACGGGTGTTTACCTGATCAAAGGTTATAAATCGTTCTTTAAGGAAAGGGGAGGCTTTTTCTATTATATACTTACTTGAAACATAACAAAATCACAGAGGAAGACATTTTACCGAAACAGGTAAGTCAGGGCAACTCTTACATATTGATATTTGGCTATTTGCAGGCACACGACTGTTATGCTCAAAACCGAGACATAACATGCACGAAGGAACAGACGTGTCTAGTCACTGTACATTGGTAACTTCAGTCGTTGATCTCGGCTTTAAATGGAGATTACAGCTAGTCACATCGTCAGCATCACACATCCCGGCTATTTCCTTTACCGTCTAAGATCTTCTAAGCACTTACCATTACAAACCTTAAGTTAACTGCTTGTTTTCACTTGAATTGGCATTGTTTTAATTGTACACAAAAATGAACTTAGGAAGCATTTAGTTGTTATGGCCGTGGATGGGCCGTCAAATTCTCGGAAGGTTCAAAAAGTTCTTCATCACTCGTGCTGCTGTCAGTTTTATAGATTACAACATCATCATCCTCTTCCTCGGCAAAAGCTGAGATTCTGATATGTCACTGTCACTATCTGTATTTTGAACTGTTTCCAAATAATATATGGTCTTCTCTGGGTTTCTATGTTTTTCTGTTCTCTCCTGAGTACATCACAGTTATAACTGGTTTGATTTTGTCCCCTTTATTCCCTTTAGTTGACAGATTGTAATGAATTAAGTGTTTGTTCAGACTGCCCCCAGTCTCTTGGCTTTTCTCGGCAACAGTTACTGGCTGGTGTTGGCCATCGCGTTCACCCCAACTTCTAACGTGAGTCTACTGTTCTGTTCGGTATTTGTATGCCTACAGACTTGGAGCAAGGCCAGTACTTGTTCAGTTCTTGTACATATAATGTAAATATCGTATACTTTTCAACAGACATTGTACAAAAACTTACATGGCTATTTATGTGATCCCTTCTTGGACCACAATCCTGGTATTTCTAGTTGATATACGTCTACCAGGTTGATTGAAAACTCTGTAACATTCAAATACATTTCCACCGGGCCTCACTTCCGAGGGAACTTGTGCATTTTCACATAGATGCATTTTTTCCGAGGAGAATGTTGCATTTTGAATTCCCCTCATATCACCAAAAATGCCAGCATATAAGGTCACGTTGGGGTCAAATAGCCAATATCCAGACAAGGTACCCACCGCTCCTGGGGTAAGGAGAAGCAAAGTGAACTATCATGGTAACAGTGCTGGATCAAGGAGCTGCTCGGCAGTGGAATACTCTGGTTACAATGCCATAATGCTACCTGAAGGCTGAGCATACTCTACAAGTTTGTCAATATGCACATATTTATATTTATTTGAAAAGTTATAACTTATACAAAGAGGTATCTTTATGTATTTCTTCCTTATTGGTAATAGACATAAAAACAACGTCATTGAAACTTTTCATTGATATTCCGACCTTCATGTCTATGCTATATATCCAGATAAGTTTTATGGACTATTTTGCAGAAAACTGGTCAAATATCAACAGTAGTGCTATGCAACAGTACACGGGAATTTTAAATGTATGCCAGGTTTCAGTTCAACGTATAGCTTGCAACGAATCAGCAAAAGCTCAATTTACAAGAAGACGGGCCTGTATAGAGTTGCCGAGGCAAGATGCTTGTTGCAGATTATTTACTGTACAGTAAGGCTTCATGTACGCATCGTTATTGTCTATTGCTGGTACCGACAATGCAAAATGTAGATTACTTGGAATTGAAACGTCTGTTATTACACTTTTACTGACTTATTTAATATGATGTTGTTGTTGTTGTTGTTGTTGTTGTTGTTGTTGTTGTTGTTGTTGTTTTCTCAACGCATTTACGATAAAATGCGCTTAAAGTTTGCGCTTTTAAAATTGTTACGATTCTTTTCAAGTCTACCGCTTGTAGGGGCTTATTTTAAACCTGTTGCATTAAAAAAAGATTTTTTAATGTCTTATTGTCATCTTAGTGTTTAAAAAAAACAGGGTAAACCTCAAAACCTCTAGCCTCGTCTAGCTTAGCCAAGCCCAGCGGAACCGTCTAAGTTAAGCCATTTTCGCTCTTAATCTATTGAAAACCCTTAGGTCGTGACAAAACTGTAATGACGGGTGCATGTGTACTAGTCTGAATTCCACTGGTCTACTGTCTGCACCTGTCTGTCTTAATACTGGCCAAGTCAAAGTTGAAAATAAACCACCTTATTTTACGCGATATCGATTACTATTTTGAACATTTGAACCGTTTTAGTTTTTCCTCTCATAAAGCATGTCCTGAACGTATTAGCGTATCATGGTTTGCTTCGCTGCTTGTTTTACCGCTGGTTGTAGCATTTGTGAAGAGATACCAGGTGCAAAGAGGAAGCCCTACAAGATGACAGAAAATCAGACACAGGAAGACGTTGTAAAAGCATTTTAGGCCAAAGTAATTAAATTCTTTGTTTTGCGTCCCCACCCGCCTAGGTTTTTAAGGTTTTCATGAAAAACAAACACAGTGTATTTGAATAGGAAATTTTAGGACATTACCGCTTAGCTTTTCTGAACTAAAAATTTTGTTACAATTTTTTATTTGCTGCAATCAAATTTCATTGTGTTAATTTTCTTGTGTGTGTTTTTCAGCCGCTTAGGCGCGTACCTTTTCCCATTTAGAGTGGACGCAAAACAAAGAATTTAATTACTTTGGCCTTATCGCTCAATTCGCGTCTCCAACAAATGTTTCTGTGGGCGATTATTTCCGGAACTCTGATCATGTGTTCGCGACGCCGAGAGCAACGATCTCAACATCTCGTCAATCTATGGAGGAAAGAAGTGTTTTTGTATGATTCAATACATTTTGGTGTTCACGAAACGGCCACATATGGCATTGGAATGATTAGTAAATCGCTGAAATGCACATCATTGTTCTGTCTATGTCATTCGCGGATGTCTGTGATTTTGCTCACTAATACAGCGTGACATGGGTACACGTATACTGTACAGGTTGGATGCAAATCTTTTCTGCATTGAATATACATGTAATTTCTATAAATACGCGAAAACTCCAAAGTAACACAGATCGTGGAGGAAAATCTCCCTTTTTTACCTCCATGCATTAGCCTACAACGCCCAGCCGTACAAAAGTACGGACGTTTTCGATTGCTGACTTAGAGGGCTCGGCTAAGCTAAACTAGGACTGGCTTTTGGAGTTTGCCGTTAACGCAGGGATGGTGGCCATTTTAAACTTCATATATACGTAAATGTTAGATATAGGTTATCGTGGTACCAAATTTGACGGTGACTCCAGATTTTTATTCTTGATTTGTCAAGAGAATGGTTGAAAGCTTCGTTGAGGAAAGTTTGTGCAAAAGTGCAAGTCTTTCAATTTCGAGGCGCGTACAAATGTGCCAGCCTTGGGTAATATTTTCTTTTACAAAGGCGCTGACAACGTCTCCAACTTGTCAAGTCCATCCATTGCAGTCTCACCTACACTTTCAAAAATACCCGACAGACATATTCTCAATTCTCTGCACAGTTACTTCAATTTAGTACTGAAAATTAGTACCTGGAAATCAATCAAAAGAGGTTTTCACTATCACGCGACGAAATATTAGAATTCCCTGCAAATTCTTCGAAGATCAAAATTTATGTTCCAATTGAAAATAATCTTTCTATTTCAGTGCCAATGCTTTATCAAAATTTTTCTTTTGCAGAAATGCTTTTCTGTGTGTATTTTGTGAGCACCGAATAGATAGAACTCACTCGAGTAAATCGGTCGCGCGTTAAATTTGTAAATAAAATAAATAAATAACAAGCAACAAGCTAAAGAGTGTTAAGTTACGAGATCTTTTGCCAGCTACTGCATACACGTCAATGCTGACCTAAATCTACACAATATTCTCATTCACAGCGAAAGATCTGCTAAAAGTTGAAGGCAGTTGTCTTTCCGATCTCAAGTGTGAAGGGTTGTTATTAATAATCTATCATAGATCATCTACGCAAAGTGACGATGATATTTTACTCTTTCTCTATTCGGATGTTTCCAGCTACTGTCTTGTTTCTCAAGATGAAATAATAGATGCTTTCGAGTGCCTTGCCCTGGATATGCCAAATCCACTTCTTTGATTACAAGTACATGGGAAGACAGCAGTAATGCACGGCCATTCCCAACAATAATCATGTGGAATATGTACAATTGTGCCATCAAGGAATATATATATAATAACACAAATTACTTCAAGTAGAAAGTGATAATATCTGTTACTTAAGTTTCATACATCCTGCAAGCTTCAATCTTTAGACAGAAGGTTGCAGCAGGATGCATGAAACTTAGTAACATATATTGTTGCTTTGTAATTGAAGTAATTTATGTAATTTCCGTTATATTATATAATATATATATATATATATATATATATATATATATATATATATATATATATATATATATATATAAATTTTGGGTATATTTTAAACATTCAGTCAGTCTGTGTTTTAATGACATTGTCGATATGTCGTTTGTAAGATAGGAATTTCATAGCGTCAATTTTAAAGTTTGAATACAGTAATTTGAATGAGCTTTTAATATATTTCACACTTTCTATATGCATAACCAGATGTCCAGAACTGTTGTAGAGAAATGGATGTCAATCATTTATATCAAACAGGAAAAAGCAGTAAATCAAAAACTTTGATAAGTGTTTAGACTTGCCAGCCATCCAATTGCATCTCCTGAGAACCCATAGAGAGCTATTTTATAAACTGTAGCCAAACTGCAGTGCCTGAGAGGACCTTTTCTTTTAACATTGAAACATAAAAGCACAGCTAATAATGACAAAAACTGCCTTTTGTTAACTGTTATTACAGTCATGAAAAATGCACCTTTTTACACACAACCTGTGACACACAGGAAAATAGTTGCATTATTGACAATGAAAAATATCTTGCCATTTTTCTAACATATGTCACTGCATCAAATGTATTGTGAAATACCAGTGCATGTTGCTTTCTTATACTGTATTCAAATAGGGAAAACAGAAAAAATCAAGAATTTGTCATGCTTTTCATTTGAACTGCAGATTTCATATTGATTAGTGCACTTTGCAAAACTGACTTTCAATTTTCAAACATCAAGGTATCTGTGACATATATTTCTGATATATTAAAATACCCTGCCCGAAGGGCGCGCCGAAATTTATTAAACATCCAGATATCTCTAATATATATATGTCAGATATATTAAAGTCATATGCCCGAAGGGCGCGCCGAAAAAATGCAACTGAATGATAAAATTCGTGGCTGGCACGATGCATTTTATGCAAGTATGAGCCCATGTCGAAATTCAAAAACACACTGATTCCCCCTATTGGGCATTTCAAAAACATTTTGAACCCCGCCCCCCCTCATCACCAAAGTAAAAAACAGGGCGATACCTCGAGTCCATGAATCCACTGGCTCCCTCCAGGCCGAAGAAACTGACCAGTCCCTAACCAGTCAAGTGTTTGCACCTGGTACGTGGTTCGATCACAGCGTAGAAAGACAAAGACTTAAGACCGAGTTCGCTTGGGAAACATTCACTACTGTAGTTCAAAAAACGGGTGTCTTTTTGGCTCCCAATACTTGCTAGTATACAACTCGGTTTTTTAGTGATATTTTGACGGTCGCTGGTGTGAACTAATAAAGTCTCTTTTATTGTAAATTTGTTCTGCACACAAACATTCTGAACAATATTGAACATATCGACTATTCACCAATAGGTTTTGTAACACTTATACAATATGAGGGACAGTTTTCAACATCCGAGTATGCCGACATTTAACCCTGAATTATATTACGCCATCTGGCGCGTGCAAATCCAGCGCCCTGATTGTTCCAGATACAAAAAAGAATCGTTGTATTTGATGTGTACTACGATTGGTACGCTCATTGCTAGCCTTGGACATATTGCTGAAGTAACGGGCGGCTGGAGAGCCTTTCAACGTTCGTTCGCTGTTGGTTGCAATTATAAGTTGAGAGTATATAAAAGTTGTAATGTTTCATATTCGCATTGCAATATTTCAATCCATTTTTGTGAAACCATTGTGTACTTAGAACTATGTCTGCGTCATCATCGCCAACTGACTCAACACAGTATGCCTGACCCCTTTTCCTTGTTTTGAATGGTATTGATATTTTCTCAAAAGGAAATCAAAATATCTGTAAATCCACCACGTCCAATACAATGATATTTGTAGCACTGCCATTGAACGTCCCAATTTTATTGGTGGTTTACCAGTGACATATTAGTTGTGAGGGACGCCGTGTTCAAAATTTCGTCAGTTTCTTCGCTATACAGGCAGTTATGATTGTTAGAATCATGCACTATAGGTGTGTGAACACATCCATATGTAAGTTGTCAGTGTTATGCAATCGGTTCGTACCAGTCTTCTCTCCACATTGCACAAGATATCATCACCAGGTCAAACATTTCCAAATTTACATAAGGAAATGCTTATTTTGCGCTACTATATTGGCTTAATCAAAATATTAGGATTAAAATTGTAAAAGATGGCAACGCTGAACATCAGGCATGCAGCGTAAAATAAAAATACCTAATTGACTGACTTGATGTTTCTCAGTGAACTTTGGGCCTTTGTCTTTGTCTTCAGACATCCTTAATGCCTGGTTACTACAACGGTTTCCAGGAAGTACATGGAGAACTACATTACGAGGCAGTGAACATTACAGAACGAGGCTAACATAGGAACATGTGGCAGCCAATCACAGTGCCGTGAACTGAACATTACAGGACGAATGAGACTTTAAGAGTAACATATGCACAGCCAATTGTACCTGACCATAATATACTATTTCCCATCGATGAAATCTACGCGGAAACTTGTGATGGGGGCTAGAAAGCCTGTATCGTCATGCACAAATGTCTATTATTTCAAGTACAATGTTACATGTCTATTAGTTTGTGGTGTTCTCTTCACATTATTTAGTCTCCAAGTTCTTCCGCTTGTGTGTCAATCTAATTGGGCTCAACTAAAAATACAGCTACACGAAACAAACCACTACAAACCTAAAAAAGACATTTACTTTTCTCGCGAAAGCAGAATTCGACCTCGATTTAGTGAAATGGTACCATAAAATTTTGCACATATGTTTACATGATAAATCAGCCTAGATCCCGGATAGATGCACAATTGCATGGACAATTGCATGGACTGGTACTTGACCGACAGGTGTGAATTCCGCGATTAGATCAGTGAGTGCATATGGATTTAAAAAGTACCGTGTGCTAACATTTTCCAGTTTGTTTAACGTCGAAATGCGTTAGAATTTCAACTTTCTATATTTAGCCAAGTATCCTCAGATTATCTTGCAACGTTAAAGGTTATTTACAAGCCTTAAATATCGTAGAGACAGAAGCTGAAAGTATTCTTCTTTGAGTCCGTAAATAATCATTTAGACACAATATTGTGCTTGTCTACATAAAAGTACTGAGGTAGAGAAAGGAGCTTTGCATTTACCTGCATGATATATCTAAGTGTAGTGCAGAAAGACTGTTTTAGTTAAACATGATAGGTTTACCGGTAATTCCAAACAGTCACGTACATCACAAACTCGAGGCCGCACTTTATACCTGCGGTGACCCTCGTATACTGCTTGGTTATTATCAGGTTCAGCTGAAGAAGAATGTTTTCTTACCTTGATAGATTCGTGTCCTTGAATCTTACAGTCCGACTCTAAAATAACGACACTTGGCATCAAGATAATATGTAAATTGAAAAGGAACCGTGAGTTGAAGTTCTCTGCACCGTAACATCAATCGTGGAAGGGAGCCAATTAATTTATTGATTTGTCATTCTCTGGATTTTACTTTCGGGACGTAACGCAAAGTCTCAATTAAGGCGAACTATCAAAACGGATTTCCTTTTTAAGTTTAGGCGTTATGCAAAATAAATCATTCTTTTAAAAGTGTCTGTTTTCCGTCACGGGTTTTCTTCTGTGGTCAAATAACTAATCGACTGCCTCGTCTCTGCGTGTCTATGTGCTTAGTGTGCGTGAAACATGTACTCACATATTTTGATTGAACACAGACAGTAGCCTGCCATGTCTCCCCTGTCTACGATTGTGAGCCTGTACGACTTAAGCGTCTCTTGAAATGAAAAGATAAAGTACTGGTAAAGTCGCGTACAGAAACTGCAAGTTCAAATTATCAATATTTCATCCATGCATGAAACTCAAAGACGGGTTTGTCCCGTGATCTAAGGCTGTNNNNGGCTGGAGAATGGTGATTGGAATCTTATTTTTTTCAGATCCTCCCCTCAATACCCTCAAAATATTTTGAAGTCCCCCGTCTATATAATCAAAAATTTTCAAGTTCCCCCAAAATTATCATATCTACATCTATTAGGAATGCACGCAGAGAAAAAATAAACATGTATTGCATAGTTCTGCTTGCAGATGTTCGACACTACCTCTTATAAGCACGTTGTAGAACCGCCGTAATCCTTTCGCAAGTTCTTAAATTGGTTCATTTTTAAATGCATCAGTGGACTTTTTAGATTAATCAGTCTAAGCCGACTTGAGCTTATCCAACTCTGGCCAGGTCAATGGTCATAGCTGAAGAGCACACAAAATGACAATCAAGAGAGAGTATGCAAATTGTGAGTTTCTCGCTAAATTTTGCCAAATTGTGAAATACTGAGCACAGTGACCAACCGAAAAAATATATTTTCAAAAGTACAAGACATATACAAGACTTAGATTCCATTTATTTATGTTCAAAAAATTGACAATGCTGGAAGTTTAATATATTCACTCAAATAAACGTTTTAATCTCAGAAATTTTGGGTGTACTAATGGCAAATTTGGTAAATAATAAATTATTCCATTTAGTCACACAGTTTTTCATAAATTATTGTCGTTACTGTTCAAAGTTTTACTTTTGTGGTAATGTACGGTGAGATGTTAAAATTTCATTCACTGTAATGGTTCCATATATTGATTTTAAGTAGTTTTCAAGAAAAACGGTGACTTTTCATCGTACATTTGTAGAAAATCAAGCACGGTGACACCATCTTTTTTCTCTACTATTTGATAATTCCCATATGGCAGAATTCAAAAATCCCTGGTAACTGATAAGTCTCCTGGTCTTCGTGATCTTGTGTACATACTAAGTATGTTTCACTATCCTGAGCGTCATATGACCCAAACTCTTCTTCAAATACATCAGAGTCAGAGCTATCACTGTCACATGCTGGTATGCAGTTAGCTCTGCATGGCAGGGCTGTGCGTTACCGGCGTTATACGGCCTCAATAATACAAAGACACCAAAGCTTCAAAGAAAGGTTGATAGTGTAAATATTTATTAGCAATATACATATCATAATCAAACGTATTAAAATAAAAAACAGCAATAAGATCCTTGTGCTTGGACACCCTTACCCCCATCCCTATCCCTGGGGACGGATTTTTGTGCTAGGCCCTATGCACACACACTGAATTATTCATATTGCCTGAATACATTGGTTTATGTGCCCGAGAGCAAGTGACAATGTGCCCTACGCCAGGAGGATAGTAGCGTATCCAACTGACACTGCTGGGCCAAGCGCCTCACGGCGGGCCTGTTGAGGGCGCTTGCATGTATGATTAAAGTCGTGAGAGGGTTGATCAAGCTGCATAATAATGTGGATTGAAATACTGAGTTTACTTATCGTTTTGAAAGAGACATGGCAATCAGGAGCACGTCAATAATCTTTGGGCCATTATAATGCAGAAAATGACTTGTAACTTTTGGATGTATCGAAATCAGTTTCGATGGATCGACCTTCCCTGATTCCGGAGCAATCCCATTCTGATGCCAACTTTATAGCGGCCGCCAGATATCAAGATGGCGACTCGATGTGAAATCCCAATTGGACGAGTTCATCAAGAGATCATATGCAAGCATTTCTTCAAATGCACTGCAAACCAAGTAGGAGCCCAACCCACATATTTCCAAGTATCCTAGGTGAGAAGATGAAGCACTTGATTTCTTTTTGTGTATATTGCTAAACATCTTCTTGATCTCATTCTGACATGGTATTTTGTGGAGGGACCTTGGTGGTATGGATGTGAAATTTTGGGGACGAAATTGGTGATTATTTCTTGAATGTTGTGAGCGTTTCCTTTTCTCGATATCTATTGGGAGTTTCGAACCACGCTGCTCAGGCAGTTATTGTTGTTGATTTTCGTAGATATCCGATAAAAATGGTCCCAGTTAAACGCTCGTAAAAATATTGTCATAATTATTAGGTGAGCAAGTGGCAAGTTAGTCCAGTCAAAATATGAAATGACCCACCACAAATTGCAACAGAATTTATTTTTTCACTACTCACCTCAGAAAAACCCGTAGAAAAACATATCAAAAGTCTTCCAAAATCCAAGGAGTGGAAAAGTGCCTAATTTGCATAAATCCAAAATGGCCGCCCTGGTATTATAGGTTCAATGCTTTTGGCCCCTTACTGCCCAATATTGGTCCGATTTTGGTAATTTTTTTTTATTTCCATGTATCTTGTACATTTTCATCATTTTTAGGCATGTTTACAAAAATTCCATTGTTTTTATTTACAAAACAGGAACATAATTGTAAAACAATGGTATTCTCACACACTATGTCTTCTAATCAATACTTGTTTCATGAT
>LD344207.1:18781-29502 GCA_001465055.1 Ptychodera flava | reverse complement strand
TCCCTAGGATGACCTATTAAAGTGAGATAATTTCATACAGTCAGGAAATACTTAATTTTGTATCCATGTCTATTGTAGCTTCAGGGACTTTGGCCCTATGTTTTATAAAATGTGAGACCTGATTGATTTCTGCAGTATTGTTTAATTTCTTTTCATAGCATGACGTGAACTCACCAGTCAGTATGCTTTTGTCTTACAGATTATGGAAGAAGAGATTGGATGTCCCAGCCAAATATGAGAGCCAGTAAAGATGGACCCTGATGTGATTTATCAGGTGGAGTATTCTTTATTAATTATATATTATTATTACATTGTAATTGGCATATTCTTTGTGGCCACATTTGATTTAATGCCCCTATTCTTAATTTTCATACATTATGTTGAACTGTAGCTCACCTGTTCAGATTTTTTTATTTTGCAGATTACCAAAGAAGAGATCCCATGTCCACACCATAGATGAGAGAGAACTGTATCATTGCCAGAAGATCTGATTAACAGGGGAGTATTGTTTATTTATCTATTATTATTATATTATAGTTTGCATATTTTGTGTGGCCATATTTGATTTAATGCCTGTAGTCTTAAGTGTCATACATTATCATTGGAAACTGTAGCTCACAGTTCAGAACTTTCAGCTAGCTCAGATAAATTATATTAAATAATTACATAATCTTCCGTACGTAATTTTGCAGTGTTTCATAATGCAGTCAGAAAAAACAATTGATATATTCCACTAATTCTTGGCAGAATGTGTGAAAGTAATCATGGTGAAGATTTCAGTTTATTTCTTTCATGTATCGTAAGACTTTCATGACATTTACTTGTATTCTTTAAATATGTATACATCAAACCTCATTAGCATAGACTCATTTTACCACTCTTTTCTATATAGCAGAAAGAACAAGAAACAGAAGATCAACCTAGAAGAAACCATGAAGTCCCCTGGAAGAAGAATTTAAAGTATGCAAGCAATATGTAAGGTGATGGCATTCCTTGTATTTGTACTGGACACCATACTTTTGTTATGGGATCATCACTGAAAAGGGTTGGTTCAGAGTATGCGTGCCAAAAAGACTTCCAAAAATTCTACTTCCTTTGCAAAGTGGTGGATCATAGTATCATTGCTTCATATCTTAGTGTCATCGTTGGACCACCTGGTTTTTTCCTCCTGAGTGTCCGGTAAGCAGTGTGATTCCCTTCCTTGCTTGAATGGTTCTGACACTCTCTTCAAAGCCAACTGGACCCTGGGACCTGATTCCTAGTCTTCAGGGATGGCTCCGGCTCCGTGGACTGAAATTGGGGCCACTCTGGTTTACAATACATCAGACAATGGCAAGACATCTTTCATTACTTATTTATTTTTATATTTTTGTCAAATATCTTTCTGTGCAGTAGGGAAACACTTCCACATCACACTATATCACAACCATTGCATAAACTTCAGTATTCTTGTTATATGTCACTGTTCCACTGGTAAGTGTCTTGGTAATGTATCAGTAATGGGCAGGTCCTGTAACTTACAACTGTGGATGCCATACAATTATTTACTGCAGTATGGAACAACTGCAGTACACTGATAAACAAATGTTGCTGAATATGTTCCTACCCAATGACTGTGTATTGATTACTGGATTATCATCCGTGTTAAAAGCATTACTTCAGCTTTGCAGAAGATCTTGCAACCCTAATAGTTGAACATTCACCTGACAAATACAACCAGACTCCTACATCAAGCCAAAAGTGATACCACCAGCCATTTCACAACCCTACTCCTGACACTGAGCCAAAAGTGATACCACCAGCTACTTCATGAGGCAACTGCTATCTGCACAATACTATTGTAAGATTTCCTGTTGAAATCAATGGCAAATTGACATTTTTGCCCATCTGCAAGACAATCAATGTGTGAACAACTGTTACATAAGCAGCAATATAAACTACCAAATGACTTTACTGATTAAGAATGCATCGATCCACTGGGTACTATCCTGATATGTGTACTTTGTGAACAGCAGTATTGGTTTATCTATACATAACAATCAATGACAACTGATGAGATCGACCCACGAAAGTACTGCACTACATGGCCTCCATGGCCATTGTTGGATTTCACTGATTTGATCCAAGTGATTGGATGTATCTGACCAAGACTGGAATTACTGACAGCCCTTCCAAGTGAGTGAGATTATCCCAACAAGACTGAATAAATGTGACTACCAGTGACACTTATGTCAGACTACATCTTTAAAATTCTGAGAGATGTGAGTGAACACCAATCCATTCTACAAGGTTTGCACCATTGAAATCATCAAGACAGAGAGCTTTGTCTACTCAGAGCATGCACGAGTTCCCATCAGCAGATCATCTACCAAGGGCATATGTTTGTACTTTCCTAACTGGACAGCACCGAACTATGTATTTTCATAAGCTGCTCTGCAATGACACTGGATGCCAACCACTGTTTCACATTGGCTTCAGGACCTTGGCAGAAAGATCTGCCTCAACAGTTTCTTTTGCCCAAAAGGCTGATCAAGATATGTTGTGGTACAGTGACAATGATAATACAGGGTTGCAATTACACCATTTATTACATTGAAAACTATTCAATTTTCAATATGTGATATCAAAGGTAATGTCTTTGTCCTTTTGCCCACTCAGTCAACTTAAAAAAAATATTCAATATGTGATCTCAAAGGTACTGTGTCTGTCCTTGTGCCCACTCAGTCAGCTTAAAAAAAAAATTCAATATGTGATCTCAAAGGTACTGTCTCTGTCCTTGTGCCCACTCAGTCAGCTTAAAAAAAAATTCAATATGTGATCTCAAAGGTACTGTCTCTGTCCTTGTACCCACTCAATCAACTGAAAAAAAATTATATGTGTTCACAAAGGTACTGTCTCTGTCCTTGTGCCCACTCAGTCAACTTAAAAAAAATTCAGTATGTGATCTCAAAGGTAATGTCTCTGTCCTTGTACGCACTCAGTCAACTGAAAAAAAATTTATATGTGATCTCAAAGGTACTGTCTCTGTCCTTGTGCCCACTCAGTCAACTTAAAAAAAAATTAATATGTGATCTCAAAGGTACTGTCTCTGTCCTTGTGCCCACTCAGTCAACTTAAAAAAAATATTCAATATGTGACCTCAAAGGTACTGTCTCTGTCCTTGTGCCCACTCAGTCAACTTAAAAAAAAATTAATATGTGCTCTCAAAGGTAATGTCTCAGTCCTTGTGCCCACTCAGTCAACTTAAAAAATATCAACATGTGCTCTCAAAGGTACTGTCTCTGTCCTTGTGCCCACTCAGTCAACTTAAAAAATATCAATATGTGCTCTCAAAAGTACTGTCTCTGTCCTTGTGCCCACTCAGTCAACTTAAAAAATATCAATATGTGCTCTCAAAGGTACTGTCTCTGTCCTTGTGCCCACTCAGTCAGCTTAAAAAAAAAATTAATATGTGCTCTCAAAGGTACTGTCTCTGTCCTTGTGCCCACTCAGTCAACTTAAAAAAAAAATTAATATGTGATCTCAAAGGTAATGTCTCTGTGCTTGTGCCCACTTAGTCAACTTAAAAAAAATTAATGTGTGATCTCAAACGAACTGTCTCTGTTCTTGAAACCACTCAGTCAACTTAAAAAAAATAAATATTTGATCACAAAGGAACTGTCTCTGTCCTTGTGCCCACTCAGTCAACTTAAAAAAAATTAATGTGTGATCTCAAACGTACTGTCTCTGTGCTTGTGCCCACTCAGTTAACTTAAAAAAAAATTAATATGTGTTCACAAAGGTACTGTCTCTGTCCTTGTGCCCACTCAGTCAAGTAAAAAAAAATATTCAATATGTGATCTCAAGGGTACTGTCTCTGTGCTTGTGCCCACTCAGTCAACTTAAAAAAAAAATTAATATGTGATCTCAAAGGTACTGTCTCTGTCCTTGTGCCCACTCAGTCAACTTAAAAAAAATCAATATGTGCTCTCAAAGGTACTGTCTCTGTCCTTGTGCCTACTCAGTCAACTTAAAAAAAAATATTCAATATGTGATCTCAAAGGTACTGTCTCTGTGCTGGTGCCCACTCAGTCAACTTAAAAAAAAATTAATATGTGATCTCAAAGGTACTGTCTCTGTGCTTGTGCCCACTCAGTCAACTTAAAAAAAATTAATATGTGATCTCAAAGGTACTGTCTCTGTCCTTGTGCCCACTCAGTCAACTTAAAAAAAAATTAATATGTGATCACAAAGGTACTGTCTCTGACCTTGTGCCCACTCAGTCAACTACAAAAAAGATTATAAGTTACAAAAAACTTTTTGTAGGCAGTCCCGTGAGGACCAGCCATATGCAACTTTAACATCAAAGCAGCCAACGAAAGATTAAAAATACAAGTATATACCATATAAAAAAGTCAATTTGCTGCTGTAGAGTTTATTACATAGGTGAATGTCAGTTGTCGTCCGTATCCATTTTTCTGTCATCACAGAGTTATAGGCAGTCCTGTATGGACCAGCCATATGTAACTTTAACATCAAAACAGCAGACAAAAAGAGATAAAAATACACATATATACAAAAAGTCTATTTGCTGGTGCAGAGTTGAAAACATAAGTGATTGTCAGTTGTCGTCCGTATTCATTTTTATGTCATCACAGAGTTATAGGCAGTCCTGTATGGACCAACCATATGTAACTTTAACATCAAAATAGCAGACAAAAGAGATAAAAATAGACATATATACAAAGAGTCTATTTGCTGGTGCAGAGTTGAAAACATAGGTGATTGTCAGTTGTCGTCCGTATCCATTTTTATGTCATCACAGAGTTAATTCAATGGGTGACTGCTAATTTTTATCTGTGTATACATATAAAGTCTTTCATAGGCAGTCCTTTACGGACCAACCATATGTAACTTTAACATCAAAACAGCAGACAAAAAGAGATAAAAATACAAATATATACAAAAAGTCTATTTGCAGGTGCAGAGCTGAAAACATAGGTGAATGTCAGTTGTCGTCCGTATCCATTTTCTGTTACCACAGAGTTAATTCAATGGGTGACTGTCAATAGTCCGTAACCATTACCGTACCTTATGCATCAGAGTTTATTCAATAGGTGACTGTCAGTTGTTGTCAGTATCCCTTGTCTGATGCATCAGAGTTTTAGACTACTTCCACTTCTTGTCCATTTTAATTCACTTTTTAGATCTAAACTACCTATTTACTACCAGATACAACAATAATATGCAAGCGAATGTTGATTATCCAAATGTATCAAGGATGTACATTTAGTGAATATTCAAATATTACAGATATGCGGTCATAGGCAGTCTAAACTAATTTCAGTTCATCAGCCTCGGAGGCATAATGGCCTGGTAGGCTGGGTACTGATATGGACTCAAGATCAATGAATGATGAGTTTGAGATCCAGTTGTGCCCCAAGTACTTACTATCAAAGGATGGCAAGTTCAAGACTTGTGCATTTTGTTGTGCCCTCGAGCACTCATGTGCAATATAAAGTGCATATTTGTGTCAGTGCAAGATGATTGTTTATATGGAGATGTCTATTATTCAGCTGTATGATGAAACCACATTTAACCACAATGGCATTGCCCTATAAATTATTTTTATTTGTTCCCCATGTAACAAGTCATTCTAAGTCATCTTTGGAGAGGGGGGGGGTGGGGTGGATCATCAAATAAATAATTACCCAGCATGTACAACCATCTTGCACTTACACTGTGACACAGTTGATGTGTTGACAAGACTAAGGTCTTTGGAGTCACTATTCCAAGGCAGTACATTGTCTGAAATAATGACTTTCAAAACATGTTGTTATCAACTTGACACTTCAAGTCATTCAAGGTATATGTTGTTATCAACTTGATACTTCAAGTCATTAAATATACCTTGACTAATGGACATGATTAATGTGCAGACATTCTGTTTCTACATTTCAAATAATGAAGACACAACATGACTGATACTTCTCAGACATGTTATTCATGCGTGGAGGCAGCAAACTGATAAACCATCCACTTTATGTTTGCCGGCCAGATGGAAAGGTGGAAGGTTTTCTTGAAGGAAAAAAAAAGGAAGATAGAAGAGTCCCATATGCTGAACTCTCTGACTCATATCTCTACAATTATTTAAATTGTATTTCAACTCAAAGCTCCAAACAGCTAGTACATGTACATATTTATTCTGAAACTCATTGTGTTTTGGAATTATTGAAATTCATCTATCTGAGAGTCAAATGTCTTAGCAGCTGCAAGGGATTCTTCAGTATTGGTATGAGATGGCTTTGATTACTTCATCAACAGTGAGCAACTTGAACAATTACAATTTCTTAAATGGTAGCCCATGATATAGGCTGCAATATATATTTAAAGATTTTCAGTGTTTATCTGAAGATTGATCACTTTGAAGCACATCATTATGTCAGTTCAGGATATTTGTCCACTGAATATGTGCAAACATCTGTATTGTGGCAGCTGTACGTGATTGAAATTAATTTCTGTAGAAGTTGAATACAAAATATTTTTAAAACATGTCATAATACATGTTTATCTTTGGGCTTGCCCTTCACTTTACTTTGTTGTAAACCTCCCAATGTAACAAGTCATTCTAAGTCATTTGGGAAGGGGTCTGAACACATAATTTAAAGTACAGCATTTTTGTACTGGCAGTGACTTAGTTCACATGTTAAAAACACTACTTTTACAGTAACAGTCTGTGGAGTCCATACTCCACAGTAATGTACTTTTACAGTAACAGTCTTTGGAGTCAATACTCCCCAGCAGTGCCATGTCTGACTTCCAACATCATTCTTTTACTGACATGATGCTCCAAGATATACAAGATTCCTACATTCAGTAGTTGCATCAGTTCAATGACATTCAATTTGTCCATTTTCTGACCATGTCCATATCACATATTAACCCTTTTCATGCTATGCAGTACCACTTGCCAATCTGCCAAGTCAGTAAAATGCGGTATTGAGCCAAAACCATCTGTATTAAAAACAGTCACCCACTTGGTGTGGTCTGTTATAGCAGCTTTAGTCCATATCTGACAGATGTAAATTTGCAAGACTGTCTGGAAATGACAGACACAACTGCCATATTCTGGACATACTCACAAGGGGCCAAAAGTGACCACAAGTAATTGTTTACACGATCCTTCATCTCAAGTCAGATTACATGACATTGTACATATATTTATTCCAAAACATGGATGTTTTGACATTATTGCAGTTCATCAAACTAAGATATCTTGCAGCTGCAATGTTTCCTTCACTGATATCATATTTGACAGCCATGATCACCTTTGATATAGGCTGCCACATATATCTAAAGATTTTCAGTGTTTACTTGGAGATTGATCACTTTGAAGCACATCATTATGTCAGTGCAAGATAGTTGTCCACTGTATATATGCAAACATCTGTATTTGGGCAGCTGTGATTGAAATTTAATCCCATAAAAGTATAATTCAAAATATTTGTCAAACAGGTAATAATACACATTTATCTGTGGGCTTGCCCTTCACTTTACTTTGTTGTAAACCTCCCCATGTAACAAGTCATTTGGGAAGGGGTCTTTGAACACATAATTTAAAGTACAGCATTTTTGTACTGGCAGTGAAATATGTTAACATGTTAAAACCACTGCTGTTACAGTAACAGTCTTTGGAGTCCATACTCTCCAGCAATGCATTGTCTGACTTCCAACATCATTCTATTACTGACATGATGCTTCAAGATATACAAGATTCCTACATTGAGTAGTTGCATTAGTTCAATGACATTCTCTTTGTCCATTTTCTGACCATGTCCATATCACATATTAACCCATTTCATGCTTTGCAGTACCACTTGCCAATCTGCCAAGTCAGTAAAATGCAGTATTGAGCCAAAACCATCTGTATTAAAAGCAGTCACCCACTTGGTGTGGTCTGTTATAGCAGCTTTAGTCCATATCGGACAGATGGAAATTTGCAAGACTTTCTTGCAATGACAGCCACAACTTCCATATTCTGGACATACTCACAAGGGGCCAAAAGTGACCACAAGTAATTGTTTACATGGTCTTCCATCTCAAGACAGATTACATGTACATATACTTATTCTAAAACATGGATGTTTTGACATTATTGCAGTTCATCAAACTAAGATATAAATAACTTACAGCTGGAATGTTTCCTTCACTGATGTCATATTCGACTGCAATGATCACCTTTGATATAGGCTGCCACATATATCTAAAGATTTTCAGTGTTTACTTGGAGATTGATCACTTTGAAGCACATCATTATGTCAGTCCAAGATAGTTAACGTTGTCCACTGTATATGTGCAAACATCTGTATTTGGGCAGCTGTGATTGAAATTTAATCCCATAAAAGTATAATTCAAAATATTTGTCAAACAGGTAATAATACACATTTATCTGTGGGCTTGCCTTTCACTCTACTTTGTTGTAAACCTCCCCACGTAACAAGACATTCTAAGTCATTTGGGAAGGGGTCTTTGAACACATCATTTAAAGTACAGCATTTTTGTACTGACACTGTGACATACTTCACATGTTAAAAACACTACTTTTACAGTAATAGTCTTTGGAGTCCATACTCCCCAGCAATGCCTTGTTTGAAGTCATGATGACTTCCAACATCATTGTATTGCGGACATGATGCTTCAAGATATACAACATTAATCCTACATTCAGTAGTTGCATTAGTGCAATGACATTATGTATGTAAGCTCTTTGACCATTTTTAACCATGTCCACATCACATGACTGTGTCAGATACTGTATCACTTGATGTTCATGTGTGCATTTTAACCCTTTTCATGCTATACAGAATCACTTGCCCATCTGCCAAGTGAGTAAAAAGCGGTATTGAGCCAAAACCATCTGTATTAAAAACTGTCGCCCACTTGGTGTGGTCTGTTATAGCACTTTAGTCCATATAAATCATGTTTGCAGTATCTCTGCTTTCTGGGGCCTTCAAATATTCAATTTTTTTGATAAAATTCATGGACATGTTTTGCCAATGTTTCATCTTATGGTGAAAGATGAACTTGGCAGGAGAAGGGATTAATGAAAGTAACAAACTGATATCATCCACGTTACATTGCCTGACAGATGGAAATTTGCAAGACTTTCTTGCAATGACAGACACAAGTTCCATATTCTGGACATACTCACAAGGGGCCACAAGTGGCCACAAGTAATTGTTCACATGGTCTTTCATCTTAAGATAGATTACATGTACATATATTTATTCCAAAACATGGATGTTTTGACATTATTGCAGTTCATTAAACTAAGATATCTTGCAGCTGCAATGTTTCCTTCACTGCTGTCATATTTGACAGCCATGATCTCCTCTCAGTTAACCATCTCGGCATAATTATTTCTTTATGATTTGTGTATAATTTCCAATGCATTACCTTAATGCATACATATATTTGTGTCGATGGCAGATGGATATTTATATGCTAATGTCTGTACTATACAGCTGTGTAAATATGAACACTGATTATTAAACAATGGTCTTGCCCTACAATTTACTTTGTTGGCAATATTTCTGTATCTGAGACTCAAATGTCTGACCGATAGCTAGGTTATCTTCAATGTTGGTATTGAATGGCCATGTCAGTTCATGTTATGATCAATAAACAACTTGGACAATGACAGCTATTCATGATTTCTTTTTCAAATGTTAAAATCTTGCAGTACACTTTTGCAAGTAAAGTTGGTAGCCCATTCATTATATGGGCTGCCTTGGACATACCAGAGCTCACTGGACACTTGTGCACATATTGTTGTGTCTGTGCAAGAGACTTGTACTGGTAAATGTAAACATCTTTTCGACAGCTATATGATCAGAACTTTACGAAACATGTAGGTATACATATTTAATTATCAACAGTCTTTCAAGGCAATTTAGTATGTTCCTATGTTCCCCCATGAAACAAGTCATTCTAAGTCACTGGAGGGGGAAGGCTGTATTTCTGTGATAACCTTGTTGCACTGATACTTAACAAAACTAACATTTTGGGTTACTGCTGCTCCTCAACAAAACAGTCAGAAGTCATCATTGATATAACAATTCAAACCAAGCAACATGCCTTGACTCAAGAGGTTGATAATATGATGGCTCTTCCTTTCCAAGTTTCTGAACGCAATGACATCATGTGATTGATAATATGTAACTTAAACTGTTCCAAAGTAGGTGCATGCTGGACGTACTTGTTACATGATTGCTTGTAACTCAAAAAAGGCATTTTTGCCGTTTGAAATAGCCATTATTTTTAACCAACACTGGCCTGTTATTTCAGCATGGAAGCTTTTCCAAGTCAACTTTTTTCTTGATTACATTGAACTTACAGGTGCTCATTTCATTGAGTTAAACTTTTTATCATTCTTGAAAACACACATGGTGCACTAAAGACTCACAGCACATATATCAGATTGTTTGTACCTGACAAACCATACTAAAACATCAGAAAGAGAGTGCTTGCTGCTAAGATGATGACACTGGTTAAATATTGTTGGTTAAGATAATTTACATTTGGATAATCAACATTTGCAAGCTTTTGGCAAGGGTATGGGAACCAGTCTGTGTAGGGGTTGGCTGGGGGAGGACAGGGAGAGGGGAAGGTTTGTGTGGGTATTGGAACCAGTCTGTATAGGGATTGGCTGAGGGGAGGAGAGGGAGAGGGGAACTTGTGGG
>LD344207.1:0-14548 GCA_001465055.1 Ptychodera flava | reverse complement strand
GAAAAATCGCCGTCATGGATATACAAAAAATGGTACCGGTGAGCGGCGTCGCTTGACAAAACGTCGGCATTTTATGGCGATCAGCGCAGAAATGATCTGAGAAATTTACTGTGCAGCTACAATAGTCCACAGACACATTCATTCAAAATCATCAAAATGCAGAGTGATTTTTATCTAGAGAAGCCTGGTCCGTAACGGCACATATCCCGGGCCCAGTCGCGACTATGGTAATATCGATGCGTGCAGAGCCGTAAACTACGTCGATATGTCGGTCAATTTATATTTTTCTTGATTATTTCATAGTGATCGCGCCAACTAGATTTGCAATATCTCTATCACTCTGTAAAAAACTACAATGCTATCAACACAAGACATAACATTGGTGTCGTGTGATAAACATAAATATTTCTAGTTTATTCCTAGCTTACATTCATCGTTCTGTTGCTCAAAGATCAAAGAATACCTACCATACTGTAATCTTGAATGCAGAGCTTCGGACTTCGAAACAATTATACCAGCAGCGTATTTTATTGACACGAACTTTATAGCAGAATGCTTTCTTTATTGAACGTGTTTATGAAGTGATGATAAACTTGATCGTAAACTTGCTCCAAGTCTGTAGGCGTATAAATATCAAAATGGCAGAAATTTAAGGAATAAACTTCGCCTACCCGGTTGTTCGCATGTCGGGTTGGTGATAGGCTGTTACGTAGTTGTGGGGTGAACGATGTGGCTAAAACGTCGCAACCCATCGTAGTAGTTAGCCAATTTTAACTGGTAATTTCAGTGCCTTCTTTATTGAGTACAAGGACATTCATGCTGCTATCAAATATAGATAAAAATAGACACGACAAATTGTCCCCAGACGCGATGTCGATATTTGCTATCATGGAATGGCTCTACCGATGTATGACCAGAGTTTTACTTCCCGATCTCGCACAAATTGAACAAAATTTGGATGTCGTAATTAACTTGAACTTTACATCTGATAAGTTGTCAACTATTTTTTTGACATCGATTACACCTAAGACATGTTAGGGGGTGTCCGTGAAATGCACCTTTTGTTCGGTATTTGGTTTGCAATATTTTACAGACGGAAGAGAACTGAACAAATGCAACAGTGACAACGTACTAGTTTATTTGACCAAGACGTAGATGTACACGCTCTCTCTCTCTCTCTCTCTCTCCTCTCAAAAAAATACTGCAAACTGTAGCCGTTCATGCCATTTACCGCTGTGCCTGCGGTATTTCCGCAATTGTTAGGAGTAGAAGAGGTGTGAATGATTCACTCCCAGTCTGTGGTAAATGACTTTTCATGAATATTCAGTCTCTGAGCAGCGGTAATCCTGGCGGTAAGCGAGGCAGAGGTATAAAAATCATAATTGTCATGGCCTTGAAGCGAAATCTGTCCGGAAAGATTATCTACCTGAAACAGGGCAACAGTAACAGGGAATGTCAACTCATACCAAATCATCAGGCGGGATTGACGACTCATTGGGTAACGCCATAGTGAATGTAAACATCGACCTGGCGGGACGCGATCTCACAGCTGATGGCAAAATTAATTATACCACATCCTATCGTTGGAGGCGCCATCATGTTCACTTTGACGCTCACTTTGACGCTCAGTTTGACATTTTCCACAGAGTGCTCGATCGCTCAGTTTGACGCTCAGTTTGACGCTCAGTTTGCCATCTTCCACAAAGTGCTCGATCGAGCACTTTGACGCTCACTTTGTCAATTTTTGGGGTCTTACATACCTCCACCAAAAGTGAAGTATGTCCCTCTTACACTGAGCCATGGAATTGTTCACGTTGTATTTTCTAGCTTATCTTACTATTAGAAATTTTTAGAAATATTGACTAAATTGACTTAAAAGTTCTACTTTTTAGCAATATGTGATGAAATTTATTTCTTTGACCTCCGTTGGTCATGTGGACAGCCTAACTTCCAATTCTACTTTCCAATACACAAAGAGGATCTTCCCTTTGTCAAAGAGCTGATGAATCTCAGCCCCCTCTGCTCTAGTAGCAGTTGTGTGACGTCACAGGTGCTCCTGGCTCATTGGCTGTTTGTCCATTTTAAACTCAGTCCAGTTGTTTCCTTAGCTTCTTGTACATTTCAAGCTTAAGGCACTGCCCTTTTGCTTTAGAGCATGCAGTCAATCATAATTCCTTGCCAAAGTAAAATGACATGTACCGGTATGTTCCATCTCATTTGATGCATTTCTGTATTTTATTGTATTTATGCAGATGCTTGTGTGCATTTCCCCAGGTTCACTCTCAGCATCAACTCAGTCTGATCGAGTTAGTTCAGGCGCTGGACAGGCAAAATATGATTTTGCTCTCTTTCCTTTTAAGACTGTTGTTCAATATAACAGCAATCCTGTTGTTTCAGACAACATAATGAATCTAGCCAATATGACATCCTAACTACACAGGAAATTTGTTGGCACTATGTATGCACAAACTTTTGTTCACCCCATGAATGTAAATTTCTACTGTTCAGGTCTGTCTGAGTCTATTCAGGTGCTGGTAGAGAGATTTGCTCTTGACACTTAAATTTGTTGCACAGTACAATATAAATCGACCCTTGACCTCTGGACAAGGGTTTAGAAGTACGGTACATGGGGATCACCTATACTTTGGCGTCTTGCACCTTCAAGTACAGCTCCCTCTGTCTGTCGGTCTGTCTGTCTTTGTGTCTTGCTTTCTTTCCCATGAAGATCATTGGTCAATACAATGACTAGAATGCTGTTTCAGATAACAGCTGCATGGGCAAACAGTAGGCAGCACCATGTAGGGTATGCACATATGTATTTTCCAACTGTCCATCTAATGCTGGTAAGGTTTCTTTTGCCATTTGAATTTATTGCACAGTAATTTCTTGGAAGTCTTTCTCTTTCTCTCCACTTATAATGTCATCGCCCCTCAATAATAATGGGGACCCCTTGAAGCCTGGAGACCATGAACTAATAATAAGATCTTCAGCTTCAAGGTTTTTCTGCAGAAGTGCTGTGTTGAAGTCATTCTACATCTGTGGTCATGTTGTGAACAAAGTAGTGTCAATCCACACCTCAAAGGCACTTCTTTGCATTGATCAACACACTGATCAATACACTACCCTCCATTACATGATCAAGTGTTTGACAATAATTAATGAACTTATCCAACTTCTGACAAAGGTCAAAACAGCTGGATGGTAACATGGGTGAGCCTTAGATGGTAGAAATGCATATTTGATCAAGTGGCTTTTGTTTTTAGGATAAAAGCTCAAAGGATCTATGCGATGAGACCTATCTTATGGCTTCAACATTATAGTCCAGTTGTGTTTATGAGAAATTAAAATTCACTTCCAATGACGTCCATATGGGATTCTTGCTTTCCTTCCAACATTGATGGTTAACATAATCACCATCCTATTATTTCAGACAAGGCATTGATTCTTGCCGATGAGATTGTCACACTTTTATGTGCAATTTTTAAGCAACATGTAGCCCCGATATGCGCCCTCCTGCCCCCTCCCTCCAACCATTCTTAAGCTCAACTCAGCCTGAGTGAGTCAGATGCTGACAGAGAGCTTTTGTCTGTCATTAAAGATGGTTGCACTCTATATGAAGTCACAGAGACCTTTGTAAATAAGCCCTGGGTTTGAAAATATGCTATGGTATGAAAACCGATGGGAGCGTCATCTGACTGAACTGATTTGTAAATGGGCAAGTGTCAGTCTAGTGTCCTGCAGCGCATTTCAGTTTATCTCCTTATATGACTTTGTACATGTACGGTACTTTATCACTGTCTTCCATCTTCATTTTCTTTGTCCAGTTTTCTGTAGCATGATCTAGAGAGGTGCACACATTTATTCTTGGAAGGTTTGATATGTGCTACCTCTATGGTTTGGGCAAAGGATATATTTAGTAGCTCTATTGATGGAGTGTTGCTTCCATGGTCTATTGTGTGATCCCAGTGGGCTGTCACACACTGGATGGTGTCACACTTGATTTTTGTCAGCTGAGAGAACTTGTGACAATGGCTGTGATTGGTTTGCTTGATTTGAAGCTGATGGCAAAATCCAGCAGTCAGAAGTGAAGGGCATTCACACAATGGCTTGTTAGAGAAAAATACCATGCTGACCTAACCAAGCTTAATGGACCAGGATGACGCTAGTTATTGAAGTTGACACACTTCACTACTTCTTTCTCTGAACTCCCAGTGCTTGGCCAGTGACATTTTAATTCTCAGTTTTCAAAGGCACGGGATCACAGCTTTCATTGTCATGGTTAAAGCCTTAAGGATCTCACTTAAAATTGTCTATGTCAGTAAATTACTGCTTCATAGACACTTATTAGTCCTCATTGAATATTGCTTCTCTTCTATCTGGATGGCCAGTACAATAACCATCCTATTGTTCCAGATGACGTCATAAATTTAGCAAATGGATGCTTCAACTTTCTGAGCAGCTTTTTGAAAATGGACACTCCAGACTGACAGTCCAGGGAAGTATCTCTTCCTGTGGGCACATCAGAGAGATGTCCACATGAGACTCAGTGAACTTCTAGTGTTCGATAACTTTAATCTTTCCTTTTGGCAAGATTCTTTTTTGGTATTGATACCAAAGATCTCTTACCTATTCCATTTTGTGGTCGCCTTTCTTCTTCTGTCATATGTCAAAGGATATTTTGAGGCTATCTCTATGATCAATGGAGGTATGGTTTGTCAATACAAAACTGAAATTAAACCATGGGAAATGTTAAAATGTTGTACAAGAGACAAAGCATTATTGTTAATGTTTGAGTTCATTTGTTTTAGATAGGTTTCTTGAAGTCAGGGGCAATATTGACAAACATTCTGAATATTTTTAAATTGACTTCATTAAAATTATGAAATTGTAATATTACAAATGATTTTCGCATGATTTTATTAAAATTATATAACTATATTGGATCATTTTAATGTTGTGGGTTCGAATCCGATTGAAAACTATCCGTATTTAACCTTTGGCTTCAAGTCTCCTTATACTGTATGGAGATAGCATTCTTTCTGTAGTATATCTGAAGATTGTAAATTTTGTTTTGTTAGACAGTCAGGTACATTGAAAATCAGGGAAATAGTGATGAGAATATCTTGTGATTTACATTTTTCGATATCAATATATTACAAAATTATTGTTTCCGATCAAGTCAACTTCATTTTGCACTCAAGTATATTTTGACGTGGTTTACATTTCGGCATTTGTTCAAATTGATTACCAAATTCTATCAATAAATTCTATTGATCAAATTACATTCTCCAAATTCTAAAATGAAAAGGATAGCAAGCTAGCAAGATGTTTACTTAGATTGTAAAAGTCCTGCAACCAGAGTTTTTCACCCAAAGAGGTTTTTATCCCTGAGCAGGGCTTAAAGATTTCAAAAATGAAATAAAATACTGAAATGCATATGCTAGTTTTCTTGTTATTATTTTGGCTCCATTGACCTTTAGATGTAGAGGATAGGACAAAGTGTACTGTCTGTCCATTGACCTACACATGTGTGGAGTTTCCTCTCAGCCAAGCTACGACTGATGTCAGTCATGTGTTGGTACATTAAAAAGTGCAAATACTAAATACTTATGCTCACCATTTGTTTAGAATGCAGTAAATCAGAGGCAATTTTGGCGGCCATTTTGTCAGAAAGTTTAGTGATACATGTATACACAGTTGACTGACTTTATTTAAACTTGGCTTTAGTGCAATTCACAATATCAAGCATTACATCGTCACTATGTGTGTTAATATGATCCTATACAGCAATCAAATGGCCTTACTTTGTGCAAATTTTCATGTTGACAAAATCAAAGAGTCATGGCTGGACAACAGATTTAAACTTTTTATTTAGAAAATATACCATTTCACATTTGAATATGTCTACCATTGAAAACAATAGAATGTTACGTGAACCGTATGTAATGCCCATTCCCTAAAAGTCTGGAATAAAATTTATTTTATCATCTAGGATGCCCCTGCGAACTTGGTTGTCTGTGCAACTGCAATTATGCATTCTATATTTGTTGAACTATGATTGTTCAAACACGATGTGTCAGTGAACAGAGCAATTTTTACAAGTAGGATAGGATTGTTTTCTTGTGTCATTCATCAATTTTCAGTTTGGACTTCACTCAATTGCTACCTGTACACGTACCCTGTTTAAAGTAGAAAGTGCCTTGGGGACTGACATTAGGACTCTCAAACTTTTACAATTCTTCTCTGATCTACCACTTGAGGGGGCTCATTTTGAATCTCTTGGTGTAAGAAATAATTTGACTGTCTTAGTTTTTCGAAAATCAAAACTTTTATTTTTCTCCATAATGTTGACACAGGGTTGATGGCCATATTGAATTTCAACTACCGGCAAACCCCTAATAATTTGTTCATCTAGTACCAAAATTTGCACGGTGACCCCAGGGTTTTATTCTTGGTTATAAAAGAGAATGGTTGAAAGTTCAATTGTGGAAAGTTTGAGCAAAAGCTGAAGTTTTTCACTTTCGAGGCGCATACAGTGGATGTAATTCTCACTGACAGAAAATGAAAAAAAGTAAAACCCTCGCGTTACAGATATTATCAATTTTAACACCTGCGACAGAAATCCACTGAAAAAACATTGATGTGTTTGTTGACTCAGTAAATACACAGACACTTAAATAATTGCAATATACAAACACTGTACCATTTATTAGCTTGCAATAAATTCAACTTGAATTTTTTGAACCGGTATAAAGGATGCAGGACCAGACATTTCATCTTTACACCAAACCTCAACTGGTTCACCACAATAGTGTACACTTTGATGTTGTTGAAACCACTGGACCTTGGCTGATACAAACAACTCATGTTTATCGTTAATAGGTTAATACTGAAAAAAATAATACTGAACAATGCATGGTCTGGGCAAGCCATTGTTAGGATTAATTCTGCCAGCAAGTGTACACCAACATGCCAAAATGAGAGAAGATCTCTTGTATTGAGAATCTTCAGAGCCTAATGTTTCTCGGCAACCTTTAACTGCCACGGATTTCTTCATATAGCCAGTCACAGTATGGAGGATAGATTCTTAAAGAGAAACTCTGTACATCTTTCCAAGATTGGTACCCAGGACGATTTCAAGAAATCAATACAAGTAGGCCTAGCTATATGAAATAAATGCGGTTTTCAACAAAATTGACACATTAATATCAGGTAAATTTACCAAGAAGTTCAACTGACTCATCATTGCATCTTTGATGTTTTAATGGTACAGTGCCATTTTCTTGACAATTTAGAGGGGAAAACTAGCAGAAACCCTTGTGGTCAACTGGTTTTGGCATATTCTGTTGATATGTGATTGGCACAATAATCTGACAGTATTTCATTACACCTTACATATGGAAAGGTTCTGAAGGCATATATACTGGTCCATAACCTCAAATGCAGTCAACAAAATGAGCGTGGTTACGTTGGTGTTACTTTTTTTGATCCATAAATTTGTTCAAAGTGACAGTAAGAATGACCTTCAGCAATATTACTTAAAGCCCCAATAGCTGTGAATGTGTAAGAAACCAATCTCAAAATATCTTAAGTTGTCCAAAAGTTTTCTTTGAATAAGACCCATTAAAGACTGAAAAAGTGTATAACACTGCCATAAAGTGTCGAAAGTGGCATGTAAATTCAAACGTTTTCAACGTCATTTTAGATTTCCTGCCATTTTCAAAACTGATCATATGACAGAGAAAATAAAGATGACAACAAAAAAATGTTGGCCATCGTGTGTTGTGCGTTGAAGTAAATGGCATCATGCTCGTTTCTGGTATGATCACGATTTGCATGTACAGGAAATACTGTGTTTTTTGTACTGTTCCATGAGGGCGCCATGTAGGCATGATCAGTGAGCAGTGATACTTCTATACTAGCAGTGATACTTCTATACTAGTTCTACATTTGATTTAGCACATTTACACGAACCAACTTTGGTGTAGAAATTAAAAAAAATAATGCATACAATTCACAGCTATTGGGGCTTTAAAGTTGTCACAGGAGAGCAAATAAAATACCAAGCCAAAACAAACAGCGCCACATTTCCATTTCTTTCCTTAGCAAAATCCCTTTTAGTGAAAACACAGAATAGAGGTCTGCAGTGAGCCTGCTAAAGTTTGTGGCTATTTTACATTAGCATTCTTCCCATTTCTGACAGCACTGTGGTCCTATTAATCTTCTGCAATATTATTTTCAAATTTTAGAAAAATTTGGGTTTATCTATATATGTCCAGCCGGCTGCAGACATTCTTCATAATGTATTTACCCTGTTCAAAGAAATAAATTATCTTACGCAGTCAAAATATGCAAACTTCCTTGAATAATCATTATCTGCTTTTGACTTTTGCCCCTCTTTTAATTTGATAAAACTTGGTTCTGTTTTGGTCACTTTAATCAACATTTTGCCAAAGTAAATCTCGTTAGTACTGTGGCCACCTTTACTCACCCTTGACCCCCTAGTCAATTTGATAAAAGTTAGAGCTCTTTCAGTACTAAGATAGGTAGTATAGTCACCTTTATTCATCATTGCCCCTGTGTCACTTTGATCAAAGTTTGTGCTCTATCGGTACTAGTATCTGTTCAACTCTAAACAATATTATCAAGGCCACCTGTTTATTTTTGCCGCCCACAAAAGTTGGTCCTTTTTTGGTGGTAACAATTATGCAAGTTTCTCCTACATTTGTAAAGGCCATAAAATCAGTGTACTATGGCCAACTTTGCTTAACAAAGTATGCTTAGTCTATGTTCAAAATTTAGAAATTTAGAGGGGAACATATTAGAAACTCTCACAAAGATTTGCCTTGGTGTTATTTAATATTGTGTGATTATCTTTCCCCAACTTTATATCCATTAGGGATGGTGTCGCATTTATGAGACTTGTTATAGTTTGTCTAGGTGTATATTTTAGGGTTGCATGTCCAACTGCTGTACACTTTGTACCCAAAATGTTTAGTTGTTGAAATTCACTTCTTTACAGGTGGGGTAATATGTGCAAGTTTGACTGATAGTTTATGAGACGAAACAAGATCATTGTACGACCATCTTCATCCAACTTCATACCGCTGGTATGAAATCAGGATTGCACCCCTTTTCCCATGTTGAAATTATCATAACTATCATAACTTACTGAGTTGGTGTCTGATATAGGAATATCATGTAGCTCAAGGGCGTGCTGAAAAATATGTCTGATAGGCCTATTTTAGTAACGCACCCGAAGGACTAGACTTGGTTCAACTCAATGAATTAAAAAAAAAATTAAAATAGTTTCTCTTCTGTCTCTCCTATTTTGTACAAACCTATTCGGAATTTGGAAGCCCATGTGAGGTTTTCCCAGCCATTGAATGCATTACCTTTGAGTCTGCGCAGTGTAGTGAGTGAGTAAGTGATTACGGGTGAAACTCCCCTGTATAGCGTTCACCCAACTCATGGCGTCCACTGACGCGCGCGTTTCACATGAAAGCGAAACACAAATCATTGCTTTCACTCCACTCAAACATTTACAAATCACAGACTTGAACCAAGTCTACCGAAGGGCGCCACCCCATCATAAAGAAAAAACAGGGTGTCTCCCATGAATCCACCCCCAAAGAAACTGACCAGTCTCTTACTGCAGTATAATGCACGCTAAATAAATGTAAATTGTGAACAGCGACAATGTTTGCTCTCGGTGAAATACTTACTGTCGTAAGTTTTAAATCAATGTTAAGAAACATTAAATCATGAGTTATTCGATCGTTAATTTCTGTTCTCTCCGATTGAAACCCACGGGCCCTTCACATATATAATACTTACAGAAGTCGGGGCCGTCATTGGTTCTGCATGGAAAGGGTAAGGGTTAGGGTATCGATTCAGTACCCCCCACATACCTGTTCACATAAGTGAATCTGATGACGTCATGGCGTTGTCAATGTCTCTTTCCAGTAAAATGCTATTTTAGCTTATAAGTTCTAAGATCAACTTTCAACGTATAAGTTTCACAATTAATTTAAAGCTACATCTGATTTATCCAAGGTGTGAAAATATTCCTGTTCTATATTTCCCATGGAACGGTCCATGGTTGACTGAGTCCATATGAGAGGTATTAAAGTTGATTTTCTCTTGCAGTCAATGATTTCACTTTGACCGTCAGACTTATTGTATATGTCTTTCACTTTACCTATGTAAGCTTTTATTTTGCGTCTCGCGTGGCTGTATGCGGTAGCTACAGGCGATCGACAAGCCTGTTGGTTTCACGGTCGCACTGCTATCAAGGCGACAAAGTTTGTTGAAGTTTGTTACTTGAATTCACTTTGAGAGAAACTAATAAACCCCAAAAAGGTAGGACAAGTCTTAACGACACGTTGATACCTCTGCTTCCATTCTATTGTTCACCTTGACTGTGACTCATGTTGTGAGAACTTTGGATACAAGCATTTTGCGAAGTCACATGTATTTTGCTTTCACTCTTACAACGTTCCTACCTTTGTCATGAATGAGCATCGAAATGGGAACGTTAACGCTTTCAAAAGCTTTCTGTAGAATGTTTGAATCTTATTTTAGATTATCATTTGCACGACTAATTCTTCAAAACGTACAAAATGTGTTTTGACTGTTACATCAAATATACATTGAACTGAAATTAAAAATTAAACTGAGCGTTGCAAGATCCCTGTTTTGCGGACTGTTGGCAACTCCGCTTATTAGATATCGGTCAGTTTCCTTGTTACCTTAATTTTGTTCTACCACAGTCTAAAAAAATTAGTTCCAAGCCTTTATCACTCTCGGTGAATTCATTCATATTTTTATTATTAAAAATCATTGTTCCTAAATTGTACTGCAAAAACATAATCAAGAACAACAATCAGATTACTGGGTTCCATGGTTTACGCACATGTTTTGTACGAACGTTAACATCTTTATTGGCTGTCGGGAAGGGGGACACTGTCATCATTGCATGGGAGTCGCAGTCTACGAATATTTGTTCCAAGCGTCTGGCATTTGTTGTGAATTTGTAAGAAATCTGTTACTGCGTATAGAGGATTAGGGATGTGGATTGTCCGCAAGTCAGCGAGGAAGAAACAAAGTTACCGTAATGGCCAGAGACACCAGAGAGAAGTAAAAAGTTGACTGTTTTGCAGGTCAAACATCAGTATACACCACAAGTCAATATTGACCTAAAGTAAGCTAGTGTTATTCGGCAAAACCACCGAATCATCGATGTCAGTTAAAGCAAGGTATGATATAATTCATCATTTGAGAAACTGGTATGTCATATGTTGGTCTCACACCTCAGAATTCATGTTCAGTCAAGGTCGCATTGTGCAGTTGCCGAAATCTGCTTGAAGCGCGCCTCCTACGATGGCAATAATGCAATCATTGCCAACACACATACACTTCACTGCATACAATATTGTTGTTGCAGTGATATTCTTTAGTAAACGATATTGAGGTTAATGCTGCAATGTAACAACGTCAATGCGACCAATAGTTAAACAAAAGAGTGACTTTAGATTGATTGCTCTGATTTGAAGCCACATCACAGAGGTCAGTGAACTTTGTTTAAAAACACCATATAAGTCTGTCAGCGCTGTATGCTGTGTAGCATATTGGAATGGGTCGCACTACACATATACTTTCTTCTAGCTCCTTTTCATCATGATACTATGACGACTTGAGGGAAAGACACTCATCAGAGGCTAAGGGATGCAGCACTTCTCAAAGCAGTCTGCTCGTCATCGTGTTTTTACCCATTTACTTTTGTACAGACATGTAAATTGAAAAAAAACCCAGAAACACGGATTGTTATTGCAATTTACGTAGAACACGTACTACAAGATATCTATAGTACACTTGCAAACCAGCTACATTTAGATATAACTTTAAAACTCGTCAGCGAAATATAAATGCATTGTTTTTCCATTAATGTGATGCATACTACTTTACTTGTAACAAGTGAAGAAAATGCTTAAAGGGACAAAGTCGCTCATTTTTTCATGAATTTTGTTTGATACGAGATACTACATATATTGTTTGAAATATTGAAAGATACTGAATAAATGGGTGACCATGCATATATTCGACCCCGGTTTTAGACAAATTAAATGAAACCATGGCGAAAATGAATTAATGGTCACGACCATTAATTCATTTTCGCCATGGTTTCATGTATCGTACCCAGTAGCGGATCTGGCATAAATTCTGAACATCATTCAGGATTCCAGTGGAGTTTGGTACTGATGTAAGTATGCAGAAAAATCACATATCTTATCAACGTTCTTTTTTTGCAAAACTAAGCTGGTGTAAACTTCATTTACTTCATAAGCTCAAAATGAGCCCTAACAAGAGGAGGCCAAACAAATATTGTAAGCATTTGAGAGTCTGAATTTCTGTTCCTGAGGCGCAGTCTACCTCAGAAATTTTAAGACCATACACCTTACTGTCTTGCACTTGCAAGGATACAAGTTCAACGATCAATTGCATTGAAAAGAATGTCGTGGATATGCACCAAGTCTTTTGTGAGAAAGTCGAAAGACACAAGGACACAAGGTAACCTAAACAGAGTGCCGTGAAGTGGTCACTACATGATAATGGGGTTATGAGACCTAAAGGAAAAAGGGTCCAGCCAATCGGTGAGCTGTAATCGGAGCTTATGGGGCCGCAAACACCAATCACTGTAACCCGTACATGTGTCTAGGAAATAAATCGTAGGTCATTTTGAAACAGGACTAATAGCACGTCATGACATATATCAGGGTTGTGTCAATTATTATTGCTAAGTTGCATATTTCATGAATTTTCATAATTCTTGTAATATTTAAAGAAATACAAACTCAAATTTGACGAACCTTGGTACAGATGTTTATACAACTGTGTTCAAACACATTAAGCAAGATCTTGTCAATAATTGCTAATTTGCTTGTTTAAGGAACTTTCATAATAAATGTGATGTGTCAAGAAATGCCGCAGCCAATTTGATGATACTTGGTACAGATGTTGATATTACAGTTTTGTAATAGTATGCAAAGACATTTAGCAGTAACATGTCAATTAATTGCTGATTTGCATGTTTAATTAATGTTCGTAATTAGGCTGATATGTCGAGAAATGCTTCTTCAAATTTCATGAAACTTGGTACAGATGTTGTGCTTACATTGTTTTAGCTGTAAATAAAGATGTTTATCAGTGTCATGATAATTAATAAGTAATTTGCATATTTAATAAGCTTCCCTAATTAGTTTGATCTATCCAGAAATACTTCATAAAATTTGATGAAACGTGATAAAGATGTTGATCTTTCAGTAGTTTTACTGCAAAGGTGTGTAGTAGCATCATGTCAATAAACTGCAGATTTGCATATTTGATTAATTTTGTAATTAGGCTGATATGCTAAGAAATACTACAACAAACTTCATGAAACTTGGTACAGGTGTTAAGCTTACATTGCTTTAATAGTAGATTAAAATGTTTATTACTGTCATGTTAATTAATTTTTAATTTGCATATTTAATGAATTTTCCTAATTAGAGTGATATGTCAAGAAATGCTGCATCAAATATGATGAAACTTGGTATAGATGCTGGTCTCATAGTGCTATATTAGATGGCAATGAGATTTAGAGGTATTGTTAATTAATTGCGATTTTGCATACATGATGAATTTTGTTCTTAGAGTGGATGTCCAGAAGCGCTGCATCAAATTTTATGAAATGTGGTACTGATGATAATCTGTCAAAGTTGTAAGAGAGGGTACTAGGGGTCACTATTTCTAATAACCTAGACTGGTGTGAACACATTTCAACCATTGAAAGCAAAATCAATTCCAAATTGTTTCTTTTGGTACGCATCAAAAAATTTCATCCTCTCCACTCACGCAAGCTATTGTATTACTGTTTCATCTCACCAAACATCAATTACTATTCTAATGTTTGGAGTTTTACTTCCAATAGCAATATCTATGCATTAGAGCGTCTACAGAGACGTGCTATGAGACTTATTCTGGACACTGTTCCGCCCTTTTCCACTTATCAAATGTATACTCAGCTTCATTGGTTGCCGATTGACTTGAAACTCAGTTTTAACCGCATGGCCAAAAGTTACAAAGCAACTAACAATCTAGCCCCTGACTACATAGCCAGTATGTTCAATAATTATATCCCTTCCAGATCACTTGGTTCTTCCAATCAGAACCTCCTTAAAGATTCCAAAGCACGTACACTTCTTTATCAAAACACCTTGTCTGTTGCGGGTGTGGATGCATATAACCATCTCTCCAAATCAATCAGGGACTCCGAGGCACTGACTTGTTTTAAGAAATCTTAAAACAACTTTCTGTATTCTATTTACTTGTCTGATGCTTCTTGGTAGGTTTTTTTATAATTGTACTTCTGTGTTTTTTATGTTTTCAAGTTGGTGCTGTAATATGATTTTCTTTTGTCTATTCGACCTCCATGAAAAGAGGTGTTTCACCTACGGAGTTATCGAGTTTAAATAAAGATTAATAATAATAATAATAATAACAAGGCAGT
>LD344205.1:396453-421294 GCA_001465055.1 Ptychodera flava | reverse complement strand
GTTTGTGGGGACCTTCATTCTCAGTAATTTTTGAACTAACAGATGTGGCTGAATGTTATTGAATGCACTTGAGAAATCAAAGAACATAACACGAACAGATTTACCGGCATGATCAAGGTGTGAAAAAATATTGTGTAGAACCAATAAAATTGCATCATCAGTACTTCTGTTCTGCCTGTACGCAAATTGATATGGATCAATAAAATCTTTAACAAGAGTATTAGGTTGGGTAAGAACAATGCGCTCGCAAACTTTCATAAGCGCTGACGTCAGAGCAACAGGACGAAGGTCATTCATAGTTGAAACAACCGATTTCTTAGGCATTACTGCAAAAGAGTGATTTTAAATATGTAAATTATCATTTCTTCTTCCTAAAACCATCCTCAGCAAACTGAAATTTTAACTTCGTTTGTTTTACCTAATGCTATCATCCAATTTGAACGGCAAGTAATGCTAACTTTTGATGATTTTTTCACTGTTTTTATGTTTTCAATGTCAACCATAAAATCTTGTTCTTCTCCCAAAGGCATGTAGATATACATAGTATTTAACTTGTCAACCCACCCTATAAATGTGGAGTCTCGCTTTCCAGACCTCGCTTGCTTCGCTGACGCATTTGAAACCTAGCACAGTATATCCACTAGTAAAATGCACCGCCGACTCTCTCACAGCCCCTGGTTCGCTATGCAGGTATGCGCCCTCAACGGTCTTTCTAGCAAACGACGCTCACCGAGCCAGCCGTGCCATGCTATAGCGCAGAGAATTTAATTTGTATGCATTGAAGGGAAAGGATTACACAATTATGGTCTTCTGTTTGCATATTGAATATTGCATTATTTGCAATTTGAAGCAACAATTTGAAAATTTACCCATCCCCTCACCCACAAGAAAACTTCCAACTGCCCTCTCCTTGTCACAGAAGTGCTCAATGAAGAACCATAAGTGCAAAAGTTCCAACCAACCCATTTGTCGTCCGCTTATTCGACAAAATAACTGGTGTACAAATCATCTGGTCAGGTGATGGACGATGGCTAATGGCAATTCCATTTTAATTTACTGTATCTGCATCTAAATTATCGTAGGATCGCTTTGCATGTGCCTACGGAGAACAAGTTATTGACGACCAGCAGGATTACCAGCTAATTGGAGGAATGGAAACAGATTCTATCGTAATTATATACACAACTCGTCACGGATAGAACAATATGGTTATAATGGTTTAAATTTTAGAGAGCAACCTCATTTTAAGTTGATATTTTTTGCAGTTGGTGGTGATATCAACCTGCTGAACTCTCGGCATGATAGCAGAAATTTCACTCGACTTCGTCTCGTGAAATTTCTGCCTTCATGCCTCGAAAAAGAATATTTGTCGGTACGGTCGTGATATTACCCCTCGGCTACACCTCGAGACAATATCACGACCTCCCTCCAAATAAAAACATAACTACAAAATGTAACATTCACACAGCTCTTTATTCAATTTTATTCAAATGTCTATTTATGGATATTGGAAATACAACCGTAACCACACAAGATCTGGCATGGTTGGACATTTCAAATTCTTCTTCTTATCATTGTGTGGTTGCTTTTGGTCGCAGCTCGACCATCAAGATGTCACTTACACTCTTCTGTTGTTCTTGGCACGAACGTTTGTAATTACGAATACCTTCGAAATGTAAACAGTAAGCAGCAATGAGCAAGACTGTCTTTTTATCAGTCTTCAATCTCTTCTCCAATGTATCTTAATTGTTGACATTGTTGACATATGAAAGTTTGCCTTTGTTTTCGAACGAAATATTTCACACGAAAATTTGCTTTTAGGAAATGCAAGTATCTTTCATCTTTGAAGTTGACAATTTTTCACAACGAGTTTGATGATCATCAGCAATATGCACAATCCCTCTGATCGATATTGGACATTTTATAATCTGTCCTTCATAATAGAGATCATAAAGTCCATATACTTATGAAAAATGATTTAAATAAAGGAGATGCTCGCCCTCCACTGAACGATGATGTCCCGTGCTTTCCATTTTCAACTATTCCTCCTTTTTCCCATTTGATGGGCACAGCAAAACGTACTTTTTATATAGCCGGACATGAATTCTCGCTGGATTACGGTATTTGCATGTTTCACTTCCTTGTGACGTACTTTCATGTATGGATACAATTGCGTGAATAAGACCTCTGAGGGAATGGTCACCAAGTTGTTTCATTTTCCACAGTTAATCTATTTGCTCAGTAGATATTGCCTCTGCCTGTTCCTTTTTTGTTCCAATACCAATACTAGACAGTCTCTTCATCTCTGCATAAAGGACCTGACGGAAAGCAACGAATTTTGTCGCCAAGAAAGTTTTTCGGGTTTATCTTTTGGAAAAACATAACTTTGCAAGTCCATTATCCATGAAAGTAAAGTTTTTGGTGGGTAAGTGTGTCCGTAGATTTTTCTCGCCTCTAGTATACGAACTTGCTCAGCCAATACTGTAAATTGTCTGTGGATATCGTATCTGAACAGCGTTATCTTCACTTTTCTCGTCAGTTGACGATTCAACGTGGGTATTATTTCAGGCCATGGCCTATTCGTTGAAAGTCCGTAGCCTACATATTACGGCGTTGCCGCGATTATTTTACAACGCCCTGTAACTGTACCGTATGTAGGAATCCGACACTGGGTCGGCAAACCGCCCTCTGGAATATCCTTTAATGAAATAAAAAAAACCATTTAGTAATTATATATTCTCACTTGCATGTTCAAGGACAAGGTAGTAGGTATAAAAATAGTGAAAATGGTTGACATGACGAATTAGATACTCACTGGAGGGATGTTGGTCACTGCTACATCAATATTTTCAAAGCCAAGCTCATTCAAATATACTGCTGCTTGCGAATGAAGTAACGCTCCATCAGAGATATCAGAAACATCTGGCTACACCTCTCACGCCATGCTGCAACTACGACACGTTCACGTAAAAAAGACAAATTTACCTCGTGGCCTTGCATTTGTACTAGTCCATATATCACTGTGTGCTTGTAAAATTTGCACATCCAATAAAATTGGAAGAAACATTGCGTGTGAGCTCATTACTTAGCAATCATTGGTTGAATTAAGTAGTATGTCGTCCCAGGTGCAAAACTTTGAATAATCAATACTATTGCAAGAAGAACCATACCATTTTGAAAGTAAGACCGATATCCACCGCTCAGGGTCGACACAAAATATCTTTCTTACACTGTATTGTTGGTTAGGGGTGTTTAGATGTAGAGGGGCTTGCACCACTCACTCGTTGTGTATGTCAAATACCGTATGACTACCTCGGGCATGTCCATAACATCAACCTCGGACTTCGACTGTCTATGATGAAATCAGATTATGGATGCGAGACAATATGCTCGCTGTAAATGATGGTAAAACCAAAGTCATTCATTTTTCTTCAAAATTTACAGGCGTAGGCCCGGTTCCTCGTTGTGATATTAGAATAGCTGATGTCATTGTTCACCCATCTGACACTTCAGAATCTGGGCTAATGTACAGCATTGAATAAGCTGTTATCCAATTGGGTAGCTGAATCTTACAAATATAATTAAAACAATACAAATAGACCCCCTAACTCGCTGAGAATAGTGACAATGGACCAATCAGAGAAACAGCTTATTCAATGCTGCACATCAGCAGGGTCATCTTGGTGTCACGATAGATTCTAGTGGCAGTATGTCAGCATATGTTGTCAGTGTATGTAATTCAGCTAGCCTCTCATGCTCTTTGGAAGATAGGTAAAATTCGTAGTATACTTGATCAGCCTTCGACTGAGAAACTCATTCATGCTTTTATTACGTCTCGCTTGGAGTTTTGCAACAGTTTACTTTTCGGCCTCCCTTCATTTGAAATACGCAAACTGTAAACAATTCAAAATTCGGCAGCTCGACTTGTTACCAGGAAGAGAAAAAATGATCACATTTCTCGCATTCTTCGTCACCTTCATTGGCTCCCTGTTCAACAACGTATCCAATTTAAAATTATTTGTATTACTTTCAAAGTTCTCTGTAGTTATGTACCATTTTACCTTGATGAGCCTTTGATTAGACATAGTACGAGTCATACATTGCGTTCATTTTCAAATGAGGAAATTAAGTTACATCAACCCATTAGTCGCAAAGCTTACTATATGGAGATAGAGCGTTTTCAAGTTGTGCGCCTCGTTTGTGGAATTCTTTTTACCGTCACACCTTAGTGCACTTCAGTCACTTGATAACTTTAAAGTAGGGTTCAAAACTTACATTGTTAAGAAGTTATTTTATACATGGGTTTTATACCATTTTAAGTCTTTTTATACATTGAGTTTTATTTGTTGATTTGTTTTAACCATTTCATGATTTTTACAAGCTGTTACTTTAAATTTTCTGAACATTTTTACTGTTGTCTTTGTTCACTTTTTTAATGTCAATCGCATTAACATATTTAAATGCGTAATGCACTTTGTAAGAAATAAAGATGATATATATATATATATATATATATATATATATAACCCCCCCGTATTTGAACGAGTGTGACTGCGTCGCGGACGAGTGATTCCCCGTGTAGCGGCCGTATCCCTCCGAGCCGAAGGCGAGGGGGATACGGCCGCTACACGGGGAATCACGAGTCCGCGACGCAGACACACGAGTGAGGAATACGGGGGATTATATATTTATCACATACATAGACCCAGTTTTCCTTGAATAAACCTTTCAGATATGATATCCCACACTAAATGCCGAGGAAAAAAGATAAGGACTATTTGAAAAAAAAAATTCCTGCGCTCATGTTATGCGGTCATGGTTGGGTCACAGCTGACTTGACCGCGCTCAGCTGTTCATGGCCACGCAATAGTTCACAAGTACTTGGAGCACACAGAGGTTGCTCTTATGGATATTATATAGGGCTCAGCCCTTGGTGTCGCGCCAGGGGTTAAGATTGGCAATGTTATTTGTATTGATTCATGATAAAATGTAATTAATTGTTACTTCATAAACGTATAAATGACAACTATGCCCAGTTTCCCTCTGATGAAAGCAGTTCACGTACGTACACGCGCGGACGTCAAACCCTGCAGCAGTGCAGGTAGGCCTATAGATTTTCTGTAACGTGTAAAAATTTTGGACAAAAATTGGCAAGTTTTACATTGATAACAGCCTATTGCGTTAAACAAGGGACGTATCATGCAATCATTATCATTGCAATGGTAACCGCACTGCCCAACTTCCACTTGCAAGCTGAAAACTATAGCGTTCCGTCTAAAAACTGGCAATTTTTGAATTTAATTATTGACACTGGGGGAGCTTTTCTAAAATTCAATCCCAGCATTCTTTGCGTATGCCACCGTTCATATGCACGACTGTTTTCTCCCTTTATCTATATTAACGATATTCTGTATCAGCGACAAGGTGCATAATAACATTTACTGGCTAATAAAAGAGGTATATTTTATAAATGGCATGTTATATAATAATAATTTGTTTCGTATTTGTTTATTTACGAGTACTCAAAAAAAACATGGCGGCGCCCACGAAAGAAGGGTACACTTCCGGTTACTCGCATAGTATATTATGAATAAGCCCATGCGTAGTCAGTAAGCCGCTGGCGCGACTAATAACAACTCTCGTTGGGGGTATTCTGTGCGAATCAAGCGGAACAACGAAAGACCAGGTATCATCTAACACAAGGTATTTATTTGATTTATACCATAACATCAATGTCAGTGAAAATTCATCGATCAAACTAACAATAACAATGACGTGCGAGTGAAGCGGGACGGCACCATTACTCTGTCACGTTACCGAGAACAGATATCAATCGCGAGCATATTATATTTCAAAACATGTCGTCATTGTTTGAACACCATTCAAAGAACACTGCTTTCCAAACTTTGTATGAACTTTGAAAACTTTGTTTGACGAAATTATCAATTGTATATTTTATATTTTACGAATAAAAACTAACTCGTTTAAATGTGATTAACAACGGTGTGCGGCTCGAATTAAAAACTCAGTACTACGAATGTCCGAAACCTCAAAAGCACTTCCATGACAAGGTAATTTGAGAAATTTATGCATACTATCATGCAATACAATAAATACAAAATGCAATTAATTGAACATTCAAGTTCACTGAAAATCCTGCGAGCTAGCGTCGCTTTGAGAGAACAACACAGCGTTTCTTCTGATGCGTCTGTAGTCAGGAGAAGTATCATCGCTGCTGTCTGAAATGACGAACGCTCTTGGCTTCCTTGGCTCGACTCGTTGACTGCTGCCAGATGCTCCGGCAACGTTGATGGTGATGTTAAAGTTGCAACTTGTCAAGGTTGCTCCAGAAAACATCCCATCCCTGCTGCTGCAGCTGTCATGGTACTCTGTCTTTGGTCATCGTCGACGCTCCTTATCATGCTGTTGGTGGACATCGACAGAGGCTCGACAGCAGCAGGAGACGATCGTTGCGGTATTGGCATCAGTTGATTTCTGGGGTTTTCGGCGCCAGTCAAAATATCTGACATTACTTCCTGTTGATTTAAAGAGTTTACGGCGTACGATATTGATATACTGGACATTTCTGTGACCAGAAAGTTGCATTATTTGGGTCGGAGGAATACCATACTCACTGAGTTTCTGGATTGCGGTCTTTCGTGCACTGTGATTCGTTTTGCGCCCCTTTATTCCGGCTCGTTCTGTGATGGTTTTCACGATATTCTCCAGTTTGTTTTTGTACCATATCTGGGTGGTTGGCTTATAATTTATGGCCAGGTAGAACGGAGAATGTAATTCGCACATGTCATCTGGGCGATGGTCTTTATATATTTTTTAGGTTTCAACGGGACAGATATTCTTGTCTTCAACAGCGAACATTTTCGGTGCGTACGGACGAACATTACCATATTGACCGCTCCTGGTTTTGTTGTCACGTTCGGAAAACTCAAGATACTCGCGACCCGCTGTTGTTGTTTTCAGAAGTATGTCACCCCAACACAATTTTCTGTTTTCGTCACAGGCTCGAAAACCAAGGAGCTTGGTGTTATGCCACCACACTGTGTATAAGACCGATTCTGGATTGTAGTTACCGAGTATTTTCTTTTCTCGCATAAGTTTAATGTCATCGTCTGTCAGTGGCTCGGCGGCTCGAGATTTAATTTCTTTGCCCTTCGACTTAAGATCACAACGCTTCGCTCTGAGTGCATCTTGAGACACCTTAAAAACTGTATCCCTACAGATGGAATATCGGTAGCCTTTCTCTGAAAGGTAACGATCGATGCCTCGTTGGTAGCTGGTTAAAGTATTGGGTTCGTACTCACTGCCATCACTCTGTCGGGCTCCGACGAAAAACTTGGCAAGGTGTTGATCCAGAATTTCTGGTGGCAACAAATAAAATTCTACTTGACTGCACTCGGTGGCCTGCAAAAAGCTTATGAACTGCTTGACTGATGTGTTGGTGGCTTTAACTGTCTTTTTTCGGCGTTGATTTGAGATGAATTGGTCAATTTCTTCACCACTGACATTTACGTGACGCTGCTCCGTTGCTGACATTTTGTGTTGTCCACTCGGTTGTCAAAAAGTGACAGCAGACTACAATTTTTCCCGCCCGCACATAAATTAATGGAAATTATAGAATCAGCCGTATTTTATATTTTACACATGTATTTTAATACCCCGTATTTCCCTAAACTTCATTACCCTCCCATTTTTGCGTCTCGAGAAATTCAAAGCGGTGTTCATCGTGTCCTGAACAGCTGATTTTGTTTGTTTACGTTTGTTGAAAGTAGTCCGGGTCCCATATCCACCACATGTGGAATATGGATTCATCGTAGTCATATACCTATGGTGTGACGTCATACTATAGGGATAACTGGGTCTATGTATGTGATAAATATATAAATATATATATATATATAAATAAATAAATATATATATATATATATATATATATATATATATATATATATATATATATATATATATATATATATATATATATATATATATATTATCACGGCGATGTATGAGTTGCTGATTTATATTCCAGCACAGTCATGACCTCTGCACTCGTTCTCCCTATCCTGGTACGCTTTTTCACACACAACCATCTCCCCTTTTTTGGAACTCAGCGATTCCTTGCGAAGTGCAGGCTCAAGTATTCCCTCAACGCAGAAGGCTGAAGGTAAGATTCAAAAGAATGCTGTAACTTTTCAGTTTAATAGCCCGGATGTTCGTCTTACGTGACTTAAAATTGCTGTCGTTCGTCTCGTTGTCCGCAATTAACCAAAAAACAAACACTGGGGGTCAATTTCGTTGTTCAAATTCGCATGGGTGTTGTCGAAATTTCTCTGCACAGATTATCTTGAGAAAACTGTAAAGACTATCAGACGTTTACTGCAAAGTTTTCACTTTCTTTGAGTCCCTCAGCTGACAGTCTATCCGCACGAAATCTCTTCTAACTCTCAGTGAATGGCTAGGCGTTTTCAACGCTTTGACGTGAACTGACATAAAAACTGTAATTTGTTGGGACGGTACTTTCTGCATATTTGTGTAACCCAAACATAATCAAAAAGTAAGTCCACAACGGATTACAAGAAAGTGTACGTTACTCATGTACATGTTCACTGTGAAATGGTATTTATTTCGACCATTCTACGACAATTTTGTAAGTTATTCATCTAGCAAAACTCAATCCATGCTCTCATGGTACGATACAAATCAATTCAAACGTGTTGGCACGTTTATTTCACACAGTCGCTTGATCACATTGTTCCGTCAGCTTGTTTGAATTTGTCAACATACGACCTAATTTTTTCAATATGCAAAGTTGGAAAGTCAGAGGTAACTACTTTGTTTAGATATTTCAAACGTATTGCAATCTGTTATCTCGTAAATCTCCCCACCTTTCACTCAAAATGAATCCTATGTAGACGACAACAATTAAGATAGGAGAACGGCGCATATAGCCAAAAGTCGGCACGATGGTTGACATTACTTGGTTATTCCGACGAGCGTTCTCCAAATGGCCGCTTTCATGGGCCACATTCTGGTATTTTCGTTTATATGTGGTTGGACCCCCTGTTGGTGTGAGAGAGAAAATGCATATTTTTGATCTCATAGATGACCTAGTTTATGCCGAATATATGCTTATGGTGAATATAGCAGAGTTTAAAATCGAGCCAGCAGACTCATGCCGATGTAAATGTTAATCTGGTGTCTCGACTCCGTCTTTTGGCCTTCGTTCGGGCGAAGGCCGCAAAGGATGGAGTCGAGATACTTGATTATGAAAACAGCAGAATGTAAGGTTACACAGAGGTCGTGACCTTTTGCGTTGTTTATCCTGAATACGGTCACTGCATGAAAACCCAATAATTCAGATAAATACACATTAATGTGTTGCCTGTATTATAGTATAATACACGTGAATTCACATGAATCCACATGAATACAGGCTTGCTGAATACAAAAAATGGATTCTTGACTGTATTCATCTGTATATGCACTCTTCAGCTAAAATACAGGCAATAATCCATGTTAATACAGTAAGTATTATTAGGTTTTCATGCAGTGGGTAGTTTCCATGAATCGACTGAAGGTATTTGAACTTATTATAACATTGACAGGGGTCGAGTAAAATTTGCCAAAACCAAGGAACTGGGCCGAAACCAACGTGGCCAGTTATTTCCAAACTGAAAATGAAGGATTGTAGGGCTGCATAATCATATGCACAGATATGCAGGAAAATCATAAATTTTAAACTTTATCAAATTGCTGAGAATCTCAATTCCCGTTACTTGGTGGCGACTGATATTATTTGATGTTCTGTTTGGAGGAACCATAAATGTATGTGTTGAGTCAGTGCCAGTCATGTCCCCTGAATATGTGTAGGTGTACATATCAAAAGTGAGTCAGGCAATTTCACTGGCTGAAAGTTTATTGACCAAATGTGAATCAGAGAGCTGGCCTATGTAGTCGGGTCACGAGAGATGCAGACACTGTTGAAAACCGTACTGGTCGACGTCTTAGCTACCAAATCAGCTCTACCGAAAAGCATGACGGGAATGTCAACTAATTAGGTCAACAATGGCTTCTGCGTTATATTTACCGTTCAAATGTTTTCAATGTTCAGTCAGAAAGCGGATGACCGGTTTATCTGGAATAACTAACGCTCCTAGGCGATTGAAAGAATAAAATAAAAAATCTATGAATTCTTAAAAAATATGATGAAACCAAGCAACTTTGAAATGACAATTATAACTTGCAGGGGATATTGCTAACTCTGACGTTTATACCTTATGTAAAATCCGTAAACTTTGTCGGTTATGATGGGGAAACGTTGGCGTACCCGCTCAATACTAGTATTACACTAGTTGTGGCCTTTCTTGTAGCCGTATTGACCACAGCAAAAGACATTGAGTAAAACTGTGGGCGTCACCATGTGCTGTTAAAAATACATTTAAAAAATTCGTCTTCTACAAACTAAGGTCAACTAGCTACAAATCTATTTGTGTAAATTGTGAAGTGAAGGAAAATCGTTTTGTCGAAAAAGATATGGCGAATCATTTACACTGTAAGTGAAATCTTTTAATTTATTTTCTTTAAATCTTGTTTTGGTCTTTGAACATCGTGAGAGCCTTTATTTTGTTTTCATTTATATTTGAAACCGTTCATCATAATATACTTACATGTGCGACTGAATTTTGCTTCATGTCTTTAGCTACATCATTGCGATGGAAAAGTTGCGAGCATTTCTACTTCTCTGCTTGTCCACTGCAACAGTCATCGCAGACGATCAAAGTCCGTTTCTTGAAATGACACACCCCTTCAACGAAAACACCTTATCCTACCCTGGATTTCCAGGGTTTGACTTAACTATATTGCATCGAGGCTACTCTGAGAAATATGATCTCTATTTGGAATCGAACAGTTTCTGCACTCCTGAACACTGTGGCACACATATGGACGCCCCAGCTCACTTCGTTCAGGTAATTAGTAACAATTTATATTGGCGGGAAAGGGACTAGAATATTCTATCGTTGTTCAGTGTTCCAAAATAGAACGCCACCCATTTATCGAAAAAGTTTTAGAGATTTAACCGTTGAGTAAAAAGTTAGATACTTGTCAATGACACCAAAACTGATATCTTTCAATGAAAAGAAAGTTTGCTACTTTGCAAATGAAGGTATCATAACGTAAAATGTACCAGCTTCGTATCATAAGGCCGGAAAAATAATTGTGTTCCCTGTAACATGCTTCATGAAATTAGGCAAGGTCGGTCGGAGGATATTTTCTGTTTTTCTTTTTGTTGGCTGAGACCCGTAAAATACTGTAAATTAATAGAATTTATTCGAAATGTTTGACAATATCTAGGTTCGGCGGGTTTTTCTAGGATAATTCAGGTTAACGCAAACACACGTATTTTTATTTGACCTAAGTTGACGAGATTAAAAAAGGGGTATCTATTTTTAAGAACGCATTCCTATACAATTATTCCGATGTTTGTGGAGTTTTCTGTAGTTCTTCATGTGTATTATATAGGAATTTCAATCACTGAAGCTTTATTCTAGGGGTCAACCTATAAAGTGGCTGACTAACATTGGCGTGAAATTAAAATCATATTATTATGGTGTTATATTCTAAGTATATGATTCACAGGTATTTAGGCAGCAGTTTTTGACAATCCTATTCTTAATGTGAGGCAATAATAGTGTACTTTTATTTCGGAATAAGTGCAAGGTACGGCACGATTAAGAATATCAATGCTGTAAAAAACCCTAAGCAGTATAAGAGTACGATACTGAATACATTCATCAGTGTCAAGGGATTTCACTACTTGTGGACATTAGTATCTTCTAAATTTCAAAGAAATGATCCTACCATAAGACTAAGGTGATTCATATGATAGTTCATCAAGTTATTATAAAAGCTGTACAGCGTTATCTGTACCGGAATACAAGAAAGCCCCGTTTTTTTTCATTCTTTTAATCTTAGAGACTTGTTGTCGACAATATAGTGGAAGTGTACATGTACAACTGTCATCACCGTGTCTTAGAAAGGCAATGACAAATCGACTTTCTTTCATTTTGAATGTAAACTTGTTAGATAAAAATACGTCCGTAAAACACCGTAAAGGTTCACATATTGACCATGCTTACTACGAACCAAAACACTACAGAGATGGTTTCCTTCATCTACTTGACCCGTGACCTCGATCAACTATCCACCAAAAGATCTGCAAAAGCTTATTCTTTTATGGCAACAGGACCAGACTGCACACTAAAAATTTATTATCATCTTATTGAATAGAGTAAATTTTGAAATTGAGACTTGGCAGAGTCACCATTAGCCGACAAAGTTTTGTCTTTTTCGATCCATTTATTTTGGAGAAAAATTTCAAATGTGCACGTGGTTAAGTGAACGTAATGCATTGAGCAACAGTAAACTACTTATATCACGGAGCGTCTTCCAAAACAGCGCTTCTATAACGCTTCTATGTCAACCAGTATAATTAAATAAATGAATAAATAAATAGGATGTGGTCATTTCTGTATACACTAAAACCTACATTCTCCGAGTACGCTGAAACTCAGCGATCAAGTTAAAGCAAAGTCCTGACCACCGTTAATTACATGAAAACAAATATAATTGAAATTTTAAAAAAATGAGATATCAATTTTACTGATAAACTTTTTGTTTTCTATTCCCTGGTGGGCAATCAGGGGACTTCAGTATTTGATTTTTCAGTAGCTGATATTTCCAGGAGAATGTACTCTCAATTTTTTACGTCAATCATTGTTTCTTAAAGGGAAAACGGCGAGCTCATGAAGTTCCACTAACCAGTCTGATTGGCAATGCCGTTAAAGTGGATATCAAGGAGAAAGCTGCCAGGGATGTCGATGCATTCTTAGAAATCGATGATTTGGAGTCTTGGGAAGAGACTCATGGTCGTATCCCAGATGACGTCATATTAATGATAGACTATGGCTGGTCGGGTCGTTATGGCAATAAGGTGTGGAGTTTGCCAGAGTCAGACAAACAACTTTAGACTAAGATAAATTGTTTTGCTTTCGATTGAATTACTCTACAGTACTATTACACCCATGAATTTAAGGATGTTGAAGATTTGACATTGTTTTCTGATCCAGTATTGAATTTAGATGTTTGCTAGATTATCGACTTTTACCACCGAATGGAGTTATAAGATAATGTTACTCTCTCATTTTATCGTTTTCTTGTTTAACGGGTAATACTGTTCACGCCCTACTGTATCGTCTGTAATATAGTTACATAGCAATATTATATCTGTGTTTTGACATAGGACGAAAAAGATAAGTGCCCATGAACATAATGGTTGAAATCATCGTTTCAACTTTGGTGAAAGGGACAATATTCAAAAAGGGACTTCGTATGGAAATTAATTACTACCACTTTCTATCTGTTGAGCTTACCAAAGATTCATTTTCATTTAAGTAACGTTGTCGACATTTCCTCTAACTTGCTTAACGCACATAACTTTTTCATTTAGACCCTTTACTTCGGTACAGAGAACGACACTTCGAAGATACATTTTCCAGGCTTCCATCCAGACGCTGCAAGATGGCTTACTGAGAACAGAAAGGTGAGAAAAGTCTCATAAAAACTCTGTAATATTTTCATTCTCAGACACAACACTGATAAATACCTCAGCTGTATTTTATGAGGGGCAGCATATCAGCAAGTTTGGAGAAATTTTAATCAGAATAACATTAAATGTAAAATGTCATTCGCACTATGGTATCTTATGGAGAAATAAATTAGGAGGGCGACTTGAAAGCTGTTCGCAACTGTTCTCTGGATACGAACTTAAAAATTTCCTCTCCCATTCACTATATTTCTCTCACCTCACTGCCCATCATCAGAACACCATAACGAGACCCCCCTGCTTACATGCCGAAAATAACTGTTTTACTGTATACATGCCAATTCATATTGTAAATTTAGAAGATGCTGTCAAATACTTTATAAACAATAACGTCACTTAGTTTTCGGACAGATGTCAAACAAAACAGGTCAACTGTTTATCATCCAGACAGATATCCATTACTTGAAGGGACAAGGACGGCACGCGTACGAAGAAACAAATTATACATAAAAAAAATCTGATATTCCGTCATTAAGGTTTTAAAAGTAACAACACGCTCCGATCTCCGCATAGAGATTGTAGCGGCATGGATAATTATAAGATAGCTAGGGAGTCTGACAAATGTGGTCAATAATTCAGGGACTCTCTAGCTATGTAAGGATAATATGCACTGCAATTATGGGAATAAATATTTGACAAATAAATCGCATTATGTAAAACTTTGTCGAACTCAAAACAACTTTACAAACTTTCTTTAACCTAACTGTAAGCCACGAAAAAGGTGAAAAAGGTGGCTTTGTCCCTGTCAAAACTTATGTTTTAGCAATTTTTTAAGGTTTCGTAAAACGGGAATTTTTTGGAATGCCTGGTACCTGAAAACCAAAGTTCAATCTCTAAGCAATCAGATAAGCATTTTCTGCTAAAAAAATTTTGATATTTGAAAAACTAAGCGATATCCTAACATAGCTAATATTGTCACAACTTACTAGTTTAAGTATTTAAATGTGAACATCAGTAGGAACTGGCAAAGTTAATTTTAAAAGAAATACACAAACTGTTTTGTTTATGACTAACAACGAATAATAAAAACAAAATATTGTAGAGGTAACATTTTTCATGATTGTATATATTGAATGACTAAGAAGTGTCAGTTACGGGAAGGCCTGAATGATACATATACATTTAAAACACTAGTCCTGGTCATTTTCAAATTTAGTGATGCTACACAGGTCTGGAGATATCCCATGATTCATTATGATTTGTAGCACGGGTAATTACTCGGGGAAGTTGAAAATGTCTCCCATGTGTAGGCAGATTAAGAGACATGTTTTAACAATTCTGGGTAATTTTATGTACAGCATTCTCCTCTATTCCCTTTTCAAATAATTAGGAGAATTATGTTTGGTTGAAAGATGAGATACTACTTTTTGGAAAATTTTTCACAGATTGTGTCCACAGCAGTACAGAATATTATAATAGAAAGTAAGGAGACTAGTTGAACCTGTTTGATAAAACAAAAGGATATTGATTTTTTTCCAATGGAGATGACAAAAGAAAGTTACTTGCTGACTTTTCTCAGAAAATGACCCCTTTAGTTTGTCATAACTTGCTTCCTAAAAGTACCCGCAGAATATGTACTTTATTAGTAATTTAATGATTTTTTTGAAATTTTTACTGAAATATCTAAACTGACTTTTACTAAAATTATTAAACAATTTTTATGTTTTCCGTTACTATTTATATCCAGAGCAGAAACAATTATATGAAAACCAACCATCATTGGAACAAATCAAACAGAGTTGTGGGTAATTTTGTGCTGCGCAGGTGATTCCATAGTTTGCCGATCAGCGATTGCTTTTTGTGAAAAAATGTACTTTTACCTTACTGGACAAATATTTTTTTCAAGGTTTCCTTTGGAAAAAAATGCTGGCCCCCCCCCCCCCACGAAATCAATGGGCCACCCCTAAATGGTTTAAGGTCGCTCAAACAAAATGTCAAATTCAACATTTCATATGCGGTAAAGTTGTTTCTTTGAGTTGAAAATGAAGCAAGGAGCAAATTTGAGTCCGAATAAAAAAATCTGGCAAAAGTGTTTTATCCATATGAACTTTTACAACTAGAAGTGTGTCTTACCGTCAGTGCTTATTATATTTTTCATCGCAATTGACGTGATTTTTCGTAAAATGAATCGCATATTTCCTACACAGTACACGTTAATCACAGAAATTGAAGTTACCATAATCACGGTGACAAGGAGCGCTAGCCTTACTGAAAGGTCCAAACTCTTGTATGTTAGTTGCAAAGACTGGCTTGGCTTTTTATTATAATCTGTCATTTATTTTTATGTTCTGGAATTTATTTTTGTTCTCAACAGGTAAAGGCTATAGGAGTTGATACTCCCTCATTTGATCGCGGTAAAGATTCTAAATTCGAAAGCCACCTTACTGCCTTTGAACACAACATTCCAGGTAAGATAATGTGTAAACAAACAGCACCAGTAATTTTATTTCTTCTTAAGTCATCTCTTCGATGACCAAAAGGACGCTCTCTTCGATGTATGTCGCCTAGCACTTATCAAGAAAACTATATAATTATAATGAACGAAATTTATCGCAAAAGAGCAAGTGAGTCGTCGAGACAATGTGCCCTGTCCGCTTATTCTTGGGAATCAAAATGCGACTAACCACAAACACAACTGACAGTGTGTAAGAGGCTAGAAAAGGAGGCCAATCATCTCGTTTTCATAGCAATTTTATCATGATATCAAAGGGTCTGTGATATAAAGCAGTCATTTTTCTGCAGTTGTTTAAAGTCAGCTGAAAATTATACAAAGTGCTGTCGTATCGGGATCACGCACTTGAAGTCTTTGCAACTAACATACAAGAGTTTGGACCTTTCAGTAAGGCTAGCGCTCATTGTGAGATGAGTACAGGATAGTAAGAAGTAACTGTCAGTTTATATTATACTCAGAAACGAGTCTCTGGAATTACAAGTTGTATCGTAGGTACGCCGTTGACAACACACATGCAGCCAAAAATAGTTTGGCTATGTCAGCATAGTGGCTCACCATAGTCTCGCTACAGATTTAACAGGGTCAGTATTAATGCTGATGACAAAGCAATGTTACAACATTGGTTTCACTGTGCATCGTCTTGTTTCAAACAAGTGCACTATTTTGTTCTTACAAATGACGCGATTCCTGACAGATAGCAGGTGCTGCCAAAACTGTATAACTGTACGACTAATTCATTCACTGAATTAAGTCGATGCAAATGACATTTGGAAAGTTAATATATTTCAACAAAATTGGCGTTTTTATCGACTTGCAGGAAACGTTGACATTACCACTTTGATATAGTGCAACTGTTGACGTTATTTACTGTAAAGTTTGCCCAATAGATCAAAATTAGGGGGAAGACTTGACATTTTAAGGGCAGTCATGCACTGTTGATTTTGCCTTCTCAGGAAGCGCTTCCCCGCCGATTTCATTACGATATCGTCTGTGTCACGTGCAGCACCCTTACTAACGTCGACAGCTTGATATTTGTCAGTTTGTGATGTGCTTGGCTACTCTCGATCGTCTGTCGATTTTCACCCACAGGTTTGCCCAACTCAGATTTTGACGTATTTGTTTCCTTGCACACGGTTCGGTCTGTATTTGAGGTATAAATCCATGAAAATATGCGCCGATCAAACGATTGTTTTTCATTTTTGCGATCGAGATCGATCGTCAATGCAACCTGCCTTCATAAACCTGGAAGTTTCCAGAATTGTGTCAGTGATACAGTGTTTCAAGTTCCGCTTTCAAACTTTACCGCTGTCAAAACATGGGCATAAAATAATATTTCTCTAGTTTCCATGGAGACTGAACCGCGACTACGTCGTTGGCTGTTCTTTTCGATGTGTATGCTGCACGTCATACATGCCACCGAAGCTGAATGACAGGGGATAGTTCGTCTTTTCAGAGGGAACATGACTAGAAAGAACAGCAAATTCACAGGTCACTACACTATGCGCTTGCGTCACCGTCATACATGGGGACGTCATTGCTTGCTTTCGCGATTTTTGCGCCATCAGTAACTTTTCCAGGGCAGACAATGACTCGAAATGCGCACTTTGCGCAATCGCGCAGTCGAGAGAAAACCCTGTGTGTGTGTGTGTGTGTGTGTGTGTGTGTATATATATATATATATATATATATATATATATATATATATATATATGTATATATATACATGTATATATATATTATATATATATATATATATATATATATATATATATATATATATATATATGATAACACAAATTCAAGTACAAAGTAATAATATCTGTTACTTAAGTTTCATGCATTCTACAATCTTCAGACGGAAGTGAAAGGATTCCTAGAATCACTCTCATTTATATGTTTTAGATGCACCATTCTATTTGTAGGTGGTGTTAAAATTTGATAAATATTATTTGTTTTGGTGGCGACACTTTGAATACAACTCAGTGTGTTTGTTTAACAGTGTAGATTTGTCAGCGTTGCAACGTGCAGCTTTTCTGATATACAACGGTTACATTGCTTGCTTATGTTATAGTAACTCGATGTTTTGTCAATAATTGACCACGAAATGTCAAAGACTTGGTTCTTACTCTAAAGTTCCATACATTCTTTGACAACTCAGTATTGTTCTTATATTTCTCGTTACGGAATGATTGCATTTGGTTAGTGAAGTGCGTCTTGAAGGTGTTATCAGTGAGGCCGATGTAAAACTTCTCCGTGTTGTTGTCCGTTGATACTTTGGCCTTGTAAACCACGCCTACAAGGCCAAAGTATCAACGGACAACAACACGGAGAAGTTTTACATCGGCCTCACTGATAACACCTCATTTACACTAGTTAATAACAACAGCAGCAGTAGCAGCAGCAGCAGTAGCAGCAGCAACAACAACAACAACATCAACAACATCAACAACAAACCACAGGACAATGTGACATGATGACAACTTTATCCTTTACAATTTACTTATGAAATCACTACTATCCACAGATTGAAATAGCAAAGTTAGTTTTCCATTAATTATTGTTTCATTCTTCAATTATCTTCAGTATTTGAAAATGTGGCCAATATGGACAAGCTACCCGCTACTGGAGCTACGGTGTTCGCCATTCCAATGATGATAGAAGATGGAAGTGGTGCTCCTTTGCGCGTGTTTGCCACTGGATGGCGCCCTGACGTTGCTAATCCCTTCAGCATGAGAGAATCGGTGTACAACGGCCAACAGTCCGTCACCAATTTCAATCATTCATTGTTCCTTATCATGATCTCCATTTTATTCTTGTTTCAGTGAAGTATATGCAAACAAGTAAAGCATTTTTGAAGCTATTTTCTACAAGGTAGAGGTGCATACTAAACGACTATACCTTTTCTACGAACCTGTTACGCGAGCAGCGACGATGGATATTGTGTATTCGTCTCTCCATGTATTTTATTGAAAGCGTATATTTACTACAACACAAACGACCAATCTAATTCCACTAACCTTCCCTTTTTATTATAAAGTACATTGGTTAACTATTATTTTTATGAGTGTCTTAAACATTCTTAGTTTTGGACAAATTAAAATAGTTTTAGCTTTGATCACAGTTTATGTCTCTGATATGATTTGCATCATTTCAAATATGTACGTTCATCAGGGATAAACTCAAAATCCCATGCTTGTTATGTTTTCAAAACGTATCTCCGACTTAATTGTCTGAGTGAGAATAAATTGTCAAGATGCTTTGCAATTCCTTAAAATAATTCATGTTTAATCTAACTTCTGTTTAACAATTAAAATTAACAAATTCAGTAATTGAAGAATTATACCATTAAATGTGTTGATAATTTATTCCTTGTCTATCTCAATCCTTTCTTATAATTAGAATATTTCTCTTGCTATCTAATTTGACAAATTAAATCCCCTGTGGCTGCGAATGTGTAATAAACTGATCCCAAAATGTCTTCAGTTTTCCAAGAGTTTTCTTTGAATAAGACCCCTTTAAAGACTAAAAAAGTGTATAACAGTGGTCGAAAGTGGCATGTAAATTCAAACGTTTTAACATCATGTTAGATTTCTCGCCATTTTCAAAGACTAATCATGTGACAGAGGAAATAACGATTACAACAACAAAATGTCGGCCATCGTGTGTTGTGCATTCAAGTAAATGGCATCATGCTTGTTTCTTTTATGATCACGATGTGTATGTGCAGGAGATTTTCATTTTTTAATTTTCCGTGGGGGCGCCATTTTATTAGTGCGACACCCGTTCATTATTTAACCTGTTAAAACGCGTAGTCATGGTCCAAATCAGCGAGCAGTGATACTTATGAACACATCCTCCAGTTAGCACATTTACATGAACCAACTTTGAATTGAAAATAAAATCATGAAAATAATGCATAAAATTCGCAGCTATTGGGGCTTTAATGAATACAATATTACAAAGGCTTTGTTTCGAATTTGTTGCTTTACTGGTGATCAAGACAATATTCAGCTTGAAAGGACATCAGCTATTAATTGCAACATTGATAAATCAGGTTGAGTGTTCGGTTTTACAAAATCTACGTGGATTAGGATAAGTAGCACTGACTTGTTTGTCTAAACAAAAACACTGTATCTCATATTTTTACATAAATACAAGTCACGCAACAATACTACATTTCAAAACTTAAACTTGACCAATACAAATTATTATCACTATATCATTCTTTTTCAGTGTCATGAGAATACACATCAAATATTTCCAGACTTGTTCGTGCATTATTTGAAAAACATTTTTCTAGTTTACTAGCCTGTAATTCGTCTTGAAAATCTTCATCAATGGGTGAAGTACTTTTTAAGTCGACTGTTGCTCTTCAATTCTATGATATCATGATCTCTTCAATTTCATTTTCCTCCCAAGTTGACACCATGATGTCTCTTGTTCAATTCTTAACGTTATAGATACATCTGATTCTTCTGTATGTGGGTTCATGTTTGTGTTCTTTAACTAAATAGTACGGCAACCGAGGAGGCTCATGAAATCACTTTTCATACTTTTATTTCAACTTTGATTTTGACTTTGGATTTCCTTTGCATTTTCATTTTCATTTCGAGCTTGGTTTTGATTTTGATTTTTGAGAATATCATAGCCCTTCGTATTTCCCCCTTCCCCCTTCCCCCTTCGTTTTAGTTTTTCCCTTTGGTTTGAGGGTCAGTCTGTTTTTGAAATGCTCGATAGAGGTGTCAGTCCGTTTTTGAATTAAGGCACCGGCTCATACTTGCATAAAATACATCGTACCAGCCAAGAATTGCATTATTCATATCCAGTTTTCGGTGCTCCCTTGGGCGTGTAACTTTAACATATCGGAGATACATATTAGATATATCTGCATGTTTGCAAATTGAAAGTGTTTTCAATGCAAAACATCATGATACCAGTCATAATTTGTATCATTCAATTATAGTTTTCGGCGTGCCCTTCGGGCGCATAACTTTAAAATATCAGATATATAACTATCAGAGATATCTGGATGTTTGCAAAGCGTATACTAATTATTATTAAATCTGCAGTTCATATACAAAGCGTGACAAAAACCTGATCCTTTACTGTTTCCTCTATGAGAATGTTGTGTATTTGTGTTCTAGTTACTTTCTTTTTCAACATGGGTCAATTAAGGTGAAGTACTACGAATTACGTCAAAATTAAGTTGTGGTGTCATTTTCTTGAAACTTTGCACAAATATTCTTGGAAGTTGTGCAAGTGCAAAAATGAAATAAAAAATGGGGGTCACCACTCTCGTTTCCATGGAAACGGACGTTAAAATGACGTGGTTGGAAATAAATAAAAATGATATAATTCACTTAAACTAAATAAAGCAATTATAAAACGCTTAGCAAATGAGTCAATTTTAATAAATACCAAGACTTAAGATCCATATCTATCGAATGTATAGTTTTCATGATGTTTGTGAAGAAATTTTAACACAAGTATCGATTACAAAATGACGATATCGAAATTATGTCACTACATGATTTTCGAACTTTCTTCCTGTCGCTTTGAATGGTGTCATTTTGATCAAACTTGGCGAATAAACTCCTGACATAATACCATTTAGTTTACACTTTTAATAAAAGGGTGTCACCACGCTACTTTTTACAATATCTCCAGGTGAATGGGTAATTTGCGCCATATAAATGGAAGAGAAATGTTAATTTTTCGCTCATATTGAATAAAAACCAACTTCCTAGGGGGTCAAAATATGACAAGGTTATAGGTCACATGTATTTCTAAGACACTGGGTCAAAAATTCAGGTAAAAGTGCAATTTCAACAATGACAGGTGATGTTAAATACATGCGCTATAAAATAACCCATTTGCGGCAGGCTGGAGTTAAATCTGCGCAGAAACGTTCTAAAGCGTGTGCGCGTCCGAATTCGTCGCCCTTTACCTTAATTAGGTCATTTCCAACCAACAGCGTATTTTTTCAAGTTCTTCTTTAAGTCCCACTATGTATTCGAATCTCTTCTGATGAACCCTCACATTTTCAAGGCCCCTCAAATCAACTGCCCCCTTCAGCGGTGTTTGAGAACACAGCCGAAATTATGCTGAAACGAATACTCTAAAATATTTAAAAACTGCAGTTTCACAGGATTTAAAGCATGAACATACCTGAGTCTCTAACCAAGTCATGAAATGAATACTGACTGATTTCATATTTTCGAAGCCAATGCTGCTATACGTTTGTCACTTTTACCACGTGACATATAGCTATAATCAACAAGTATGTGACAATGCCTAGGCAAATAAACAGTGTTTGCAGAATGCATGTATAACAGAAAACAGGCTGGCCAAATCGACAACGCCGATGTACATGCCTCAAATTAGACACATGTCATGATTAATCTATAGCGATTAGCTTCTAGATTAATTTATAGTTGATTGCAACTTCAACAACGAGCAATGTCGGTGTAGAATACGACTTGCAAGAGATCAAATGCAATATTTGTACTTTAATAAGACTTGAGCGATTATCAAATAAACATATTCTGGTTGTCAAATCGACGACCCCAGTGTCGTAAGAGTTCAAAGTTCCTACTGTAATCCAAATCTGATAGGACGGGCGATTCTCTGCTTTGTAATCTGCCACATCGTAACTGCTATCACTGACTTTAACTGAATCACATTAAGTTTTGTCAGGAGGTGTACCTACCAATTCGTCTACTTGTTACATGTACACGACTTAAAGACGGTATATTCCAAGGCACAACGTCGTAAACTCCGAATCGGAATTTACTGTCACAAACGTTGAAGATACGGAGGTGAGTTGACTGTCTCATCTTGGAGTTGGAGGGAAGTTGTTTATGCTGCGTAGATAGCATGCATACTTCAGAAATATTTTCCGAATTTATAATGTTTACTCAGATCTGCAAAGTCAAGAATGCAATTACTGTTAGGGCTTTCTGTCACAAAAATGAAGCATTTCTTCATCTTTGAAAATGTAAATAATGGTGTTACCACATTCTCTGTTATTTTGACTGTCCCTCTCTATGTCTCTCGACTCTACATAATCTGACAGTCGTTTCAACCAACCACTAAACCGTGTATTATCTATGATATAAGATGTGTCAGGGCACTTGGGTAGGAAGGTTAAGAGCATTTTTATGTCAATTTATTTTAAAGTTGGGGTATTTGACGAGAGGTAGATTTCAAACTTTGGCAAATATGTTTGGTTTGCTGCTCAAAATATCTGAAATACGGAGAACACTACAAGAATTTAAATTTGTTATTGATTGTTTCAGTGGTGATGCACCGGATATGACATGTCTTCTACCAAAGCGTTGATGTTGTGGTGTCTGGTACTAGTTGTATCAGGTAAGGGACAACGCACTCTGTGATTTATTATGGAAATAGTCTATGACCGTGACGACAGCGATCGCTACTCTCTTGCAATAAGGCCAAACATAATGTTTCTGGTCCTTGACATTCATTCTTTTCTTCCTGCTTTTTTATTCCTATCAATGCTGGTTCGGCACTATTGATGCAGCAGTTATGGTATTTAATCATTGGCTGCATAATGCTTCGGTTTTCTTTTTTACCATTTCTGACATGCAAACAGGGATATCAGGGATAGTTGTACTGATGTGTATGTAACCTCTAAAAATGCCATGATGCGCAGGTTCTGAAATGACGCGCGTAGGGACCAGAAACGATCTTTTTTGGTCCAACACAATAATACCTTTCCATTTCTACCATGTACTATATCGAAAAGAGATCAATTTTAGCATGACATCATAAGACTTTGAAGATTTTTAATCTTGCATGAATGTGACACGTCAACATTTTGCTTGACCATTGTATGACAAGAGTCGACATGCGGCATTATAGGAAGCTAATGAGATGTTACGGAGAATGTTTCTATCTAGAAATCGAAGGCTGGCTCTCACTTGTTCCGAATTCCGAATTCGAAGTAGAATCATCGTTGTCATTCCTATTAAAATTTCTTATTCATAATCTCTGACTACAGATGAGAAAACACTCGCTAATACAGTGACGTATTGGACTTTGGTTGAGACCACTCTCCCGTTTATAACACTGACAGTACGCTGGAACGTTACCCCAAAACACAACTCTATGACGTCATCAATGAGAATCTGTCGGACCAGCTCATTTTGCCCTGAAGGCTAGTCTTACTATGTATTACGGATCAGAGACAAAAATTTAGTTTACAAACGCAAATCTTGACATTACTCTCCAACAGACAGACTGTGTCTCTAAATAAAATACGCGACGTTATGGGCTCGTCTTATTTATTTTTAATTATTGGCTGCCATCAGCATTCTTACATTTTCCTCTGACGAAGTACATACACAACAAAGTTACCAACAAGATTGTAATGACGTAATAGCGATGACTAGAGCTCAATTGATATCTTCCCTTCCAAAGATTAAATCACAGTTCCTGTCCTGTGTCGTTCAGTGTAATCAATTTCTTCATCGGCATTAATCTACACCCGTGGACATAAATGAGTTTAAATTACTTGTTATACAAGTTAAACCGAGGTCACAATTATTTACTTTGGCAACGTGAACCTTTGAAAAGATCACAGGTACGTACCGCCATTGATAGTAAAAGAAGCGATCGTGTCGATTACGCTCTAAAAATACGTTTTGTTACATTGCAGACAACGGTAACAGCGATCTTGTTCA
>LD344205.1:383124-395959 GCA_001465055.1 Ptychodera flava | reverse complement strand
ATTTTGCTTTCAAATATTCTCTTTAAACCTGTCAGCATTTTCAACTTCCAACAACCTATTTCAGTAAGTTGTTGCTGTTTTTGGAAGTTCAAATTATTTCGAGTAGCTTGGTGACTGAGTTTTGTTTGTCCTGTGCCCGCTTTATATCTGCGGTTCTGCATGCCAGCTGTCCATATGTTGGTGAGCGTTCTTCAAGCATCAGAAAATGTTAGAATATTCTCCATAAATAATGTGGAGCTCTCTTTATCCTTCAATAGGACTCGTGCACATGGTATCGGCTTTACCGCTGACGAGTCGAAGAAGAAATACAGCTTTGGTAATGGCACAGTCGACTTGCCCGGATGTTTTTGATGACAATGGACAAATTGTGACACCGATTAAAATGGGCTATAAGTGTTATGTATTTCAACTGAACAATATCAACAATATTACCTTTAGTGAGAGTGCTGACTGGTGTTATAACCGAAATGGTAGTTTAGTCAGATTTGAGACTGCGCAAGAAGAAAGCTATGTGATTAATTATATCAATACCAATTGGATGGGGTATGCAGACCCGGTTTGGACGGGCGGCAAATGTTTTACCGCCATAGGATCTGGTTTATGCGACACTGGCACAAACTGGAAATGGATAGAAGGTAAAGGAGATCTGCAACTACTCTAAAGTTGCGTTTGAAAACTTTGCAAATGAAAGTTACCATGACAGAAAGCATAAGGTCTCTCCTGCTGGCAAGCCTACTGAACACTATTAGGAAGAATAATTGAGGCTGTGACAAATGACGACATGGTGATGGCAATGGCGATAAAGAAAATACGTTGTTATCGTTGTGATCGAAGTACTCCTTTCTTCCAAGCTGGGAAATAATCTTGTTAAACGTCATTATCATAGTGTTGGTTTGGATATTCTTCTTGCTTAACAACGATGCTATATGTTTAAACCAATAACTCTGCACTACGGTTGTTATTTTATTGGACCTAATCACAGTAATATTCGCGACATGTAAATCATCACAATGTTCCTTTCTGATCAAAGTTTATCATATTTTAAGTTATCGAAAAAAGCATCTCCCATATATTAACTGTAGAAAGAGTCTATTCTTTTGAAGAAAACGCCCGTCTCATGTTTTCAGAGTTTCAGGTAACCAACTTTAAATATCGTTTGTATCACAGATGACGGTACACAAGGTACTTCGATGTCATATTTGAATTGGGACATTGGGGAGCCGAACCCTAGGAGTGCAAATCGTGACAACAATTACTGTATGGTCCTGAATAAAAACAGTACGACGGGTCAGTGGGTTTGGTATGACTGGAACTGCGACGAAAGCTTAGATTTTATCTGCGAATTTGGTAAATATACTGTGAATTATATTACCATGCTTTGTCCATCGCATTTTGATCGGTCGAGCTGAACCACGTGACTGCCAACAAATACACAGTAATGGTTTGATTACATGCCCGAGAATATGAATAATATCGTAGACATAGTAACTTTACAGCTAAAACGGAAATTGTGATTTGTACAAAGATCATAATCAATCACAAAATAAAATGGAGCTTTTGTGGGCCAAGTTTAGACACTTTTTCAAAAAATCTCCGGATTTGCAAAATATTTGCAGCGTGCGCACTACTCACTAACAAGTTCTGGGGCCCCGTTGTCGTTCACACAGAACATTTTCGTAAATTTTGACGGTTTTTGAAGGTTCGTTGATAATATAATGTTAACAACAGACTCGCGCTGACCATTACCGTTTATTTATGTGCTCGGGCTCGAGGAAAGCCAAAATTAACGGGCGAGGCTTGGCTTTCCCCTCGCCCTTGCCCATAAATAAACGTTAATGGTCAGCGCGTCGCCCGTTCAACATATTCTATTTTCCCAACTACAACTGTTTCGCAGTCTTTGAGTTTCTTACATGTAATGTCTAGATAAAATCGTAACTGTTTACGGTTTTCTTAGGTTTGTAATGATATCACCTCTTCAAGTCCATTCAGAATTTTCCTATTATGTTACAATTCTGGGTAAGCCTCACAATGCTGCAACTATTTTTTGCAAATAATGTCGGTCATCACGTTGATGGTGTAACAATTTGTTTGTTGCACATTAATTGCTCTGTCAATGTGATACATCGATCAGAGAAAATCAAGATGTAGAAGGACTTACATGTAGGTAGTCTACTCTCTCTCTCTCTCTCGCTCTCTCTCTCTCTTCAGAACTAACTGCAGTATCAACAACAGCTATCCCGTACGTGACTTCGACACCAGGGACAACTCGTCAACCAACAACTCAAGTTGCGATAACAGTGCCAGGCACAACAACAGTAAATGCGAGAACATCAATTTCACCAATCTCATCGACTCAAACATCAACAGAAACAGCGCCGCCAGCGACGAGTCTGACAACAAACACTGCTTTGACGAAAACGACACATTATCAATCAACAGCAGTGCAGTCCACTACGCCACGTTTCACGGAGATGTCAACTGTAGTAACCGACGCAATATCAAGCGAAGAATTAACTATGACTTCAACAATGGAAACCAGAACAAAGGACGTGACAGAGCAAAGCGTTGCGACGGCACAGAGACAAACTAGTCGAGAAATTAACACAATATCTACTGAGAGAGGATCGACACGTAACGGAAAACACACAGCAATTACAGCAACGACAGCATTACAGCCACTAACCACTGAGACTAAGACAACGAAGGAAAAGAAACAGGACAATGAGAATACTGGTATGGAGAGCTTTGGAATTTCAAACTGAAACGGGAAGTTGATAAAATATTATTATTTGCTCATAATTAACTCAGCGAAAACCCATGATAGCCAGTGGTTCAACGCAAACCACTCTATAAAACAGCTGTGAACGTTTGGAACTAAGACGAGTAGCAGTACCGAGTTTATCTGACCATAATAAATGTAACGAGAAGTCCATCGTGTTACAGGACATGTCAAACTGAATTGATGATCCAAGAATACTTATGATATTCTGTCTTTTACTAATTTTACAGATCTACCATACCCTTTAATAGGGTACGTCGTCGGTATAATTATCAGCTCTATTGCAGCGGTGTTTCTCTTTTCGGTCTCCCTCAAGAAAAGGTATGTTAAACATCTGAAAAACATCACTATAGTCAGATAAAAGCGTTAGCGTACTAACAACCAATGGAAGCAAAGGAGTGACAACATGGATTCCTCATTACTCAAGAATATTGGTCAGAAAAGTTCGGAAAAACAAAAATAACATTAACATTCGAAACAAAAAGTATGACTTAACTTCTCATCTTGTCATATCATACCATGATAAGCAGACGGAAAGTTATATTTTTATTCTGCCGAAACTTAGGGGGTGGCTAGTGGTTGTCAGGAAGGACGATAGGGGTGTGGGTTTTTGCCAGTGTTTACTGGGGCGAATTGCAGTGAAGAGCTTTTGTAAAAAGGCCAGCTGAGAGCTTTGCCGAGGTCGGTGGTTGAGAGAGGGAATAGACAGAGTGGGTGGCCGTTGGATAAAATTTTAAAATCGTAGAGGAAGGGGGCCTATGTGGCTTTATCTTTTCTAAATAGACTCGTTGGTTACCAAGTTCTCACTTAAAATTTGGGTATTACATGCAAATTGACATTTTCTCAACGGATTCACAATCATAGTTTGCAACGTTTGTACATTTCAGATGCGCGAAACGGGTGTCACCAGCCGACATAGACGATGAGTGCGCCGCCAGCGGTTATACCAGCGAATCAACGACGATTCGGGAAAATGACGAAAAGGCGGACGTCTAAGATATTGCTTGACAGATCAAATAAACCACGAGCCTATGTTGCTACTTTCGAGTGTATTGAAAGTATTCACGTTCAGTCAATTAAGTCTCTATGGGTACCTGACCCTTTATTTCCCATATATCATGGTCATGACATATTTCTAACTGTTCTGAATGTTCACTGAAAGACAAAACTCAGAAAAGGGTTAACGGAAAATATGTGTCAAGCAACTAGTCAAATCCGTCCCAGGTTCACAATTATTTATCTTCACTAAAAAAAACTAGGCAAAGTGATATGAATACACGAGAACCGAAAAAGAATATCCATATTAAACGCAATGTGCTATGAAATACAAAACTGAATAAGAATTTAAATGTAAATAATATATAAACTATGATCTTTATTCAAGTGCTGAAAGGTGTTGTTTATACTTTACAGTGATTTCTACTCTCAATGTCTTGTATACTACTTATACTATTCCATGTCTTTGCATACGTGTACTTGATACTGAATTCACCTGCCTCTGGTGAAATGTTTGGATAGTCAAGTAATTCCCGATATTTTATGGGGTCATGTTGAATTGAAAACAAATGGACGAAGGTTCCAAATTGCAGCTTATTTGTTTTTAAACATCTAATATCCTTATCGGGTTATCGCCAAATGTAACTATTCCCATTATTTCTGTTTGAATTGCACGTGAGGGGATTTTATGCCTGTAAAGTAATGTAGATGGGTATGCATTGCCCCACACTTCTAATCTATGCATGATATGCGGTAAAACAAGTGTATATACAATAAGACTAAAATAATCCTAGGTACCGTATAGCGTATTTCATAAAATATGCCGCGTATCTGTTCTTAACATCTTTGGTGTGCTGCAAATAGGAGGTACACGATCAACCCAACACAAGATGCGTTGTCGTCTTCCTATAAAGAACTTTATTCTTCATTTGAGTTAACCCTGACATTCAACTCCTGTACAGTTGGCTTTTTGTAGTTAAATAACTTAAATAAGCTTAAATAAATAGGGGTACTTGTTCAATCTGTCCGTGCCTGTGTTTCCGAGTGTCCGTCCGGGGCCATATCTCAGACATACCAGGACCGATTTCTTTCAAACTTGGCACAAGTAGAGTATCTTATGGCATACAAATGAATTTTAATTTCTCTCACGATCCGATCAAAAACACCCGATTGAAGGCCGTTTTATTGTATGATTAGAGCTATTTATGACTCAGACGCACCTAGACCAATATGACTCAAACTGTGAAAACGTGCAATAAACTACAACGCTCATGTATATGTGTGTCTGTGTTTTTCTTCTGACTCAACAAAAAACGGTTGTAACGTGACTTTTTTTTTTCAAGTTTAAAGTAATTACGACATCGCAACTTTATTGCTACTATGCAGTTGCATCGTAAAGTAGTTATGGTACTTTCAACGCCATTTAATGGCTTGAAAACAAGGAGAAAAAATCGAAAAACTTCTTCGTCCCTCAAAATGTCTCCATTCCATCCCTGAAATTTGGTTGTTTTACCCACTACCGTGCAAACAGCGAAAGACCCATCAAAACAACCCACCTTATAATAAAATTGTACGCTTCTGACATTCCTTGTACAGAATATCAACTGCTTGATATTTGAAAAATGCTTGGTTGCGCATTATTTTGTTTTGTAGCATTTTTACGCTAGATCTTTCGTGAGAAGACCTAAATTCAATCATAATGTATGCCATACTACCCAACAACTCGTAGTTGTGGAATGCTTCCTGCCAAAAATTTAAAAAACCTGAGGATGTGTAAATTTGAAAGAAAATAGACGTTCCGGAAATACTTTTTACCGCAAATTGATTCTCAAATATCGTTGGTGACAGAGTCAGAAGACACGCTGCCAAGTCAGTAGGAAAGCTTTGCTTTCGTCATAGCTTTGGTGACCTTCAAGTTCACCTTGTTATCCCAAAACCGTGTCAGTATTCACACAGCTGCTATATTAAGCAGTGTACCACTATGCTTCGTTACGAAAAAGGGTGTAACCACTTGAATACGCTTATGAGAAGACTGTAGATGTGACAAAACCAGGCTTACATGACCGTGACAAAACACTAATTACAAGTAGCCTAGGGAGTCCTTCGACGAAATCGTTGTAACTCAAGGAAATGAATTACCGCACTCCGTTTTCTGTTGACTCTAGGGTTCTAAGCTCAACTTTACTTAAGCAGTCAATTTGGTGAACTATTCCCTTTTAGTATGTATGGGCCGCAATCAGTGCGGGGGTCAAGGTTATGAATTGTTTTCCACAATCACTTCTATTTACTGATTTTAGCGACCATTTTGCAATTTTGTGAAATGTTGAGGATTTAGGAATTTTGAGTCTGGATGTCGCATGATCACATTCTCATTTGAAATATTAAGCTGCCTTTACAAAAAACGATAGGGGCTGGAGTGATAAGGGAGGATTCGAACATTTTTGGGGAAGTAGAGGGCGACTTGAAAGTTTTGCTCAATCCATTGGGAGGACTGAAAATTTCTTGTTTGCTTTTACTTTTTACATTTTCCGATTCCAAGATTTGGTAGATAATTCACTGAAAACTGAATGACATTTTAATGTCATCTCATATAAATCTTCATTGCTGTTAAAGGCCATCAGTCCAAATTGCAGCTTTACAGTCACGTGCAATTACATAGATATTAATAACAAGAGACAGAGTACATAACACAGTTAGAAAAACTCTTTTCTCAGTTTATCTGCTTTGTATACAAACAATGCTAGCTTGAAAATGTTTGAACTGTTAGAGGAAGACATCAGAGAATAAAACTTGTCTAGAGTTGGCTGTGAATAAGACCAACGTGGTAAATATGGGAGTCTTAGATTCTGATATAATTGCCATATACAGATAAAGTGATATTCGTCCTCTATTTCATACAAGTCACAAATTTTACAAGTTCTATATTCTAAAGCAGTACCCAGTGCTCTATCTTTCTCGACGTCTAGGTCTAGCCCAGAGCTCTCTTAAATCTGGAAAACATTATTTGATGTTAAGTAATCTTCAGTGTAAAATATAGATTTGAAATTACAATACATACGAAGTTAGTCCTTACTACACACTTCTGAATGCCAATTTTGTTTGAAAATATCCAGTGGTCTCAATGTAAAATGTTTGATGAAAATATTAAAGTCTCCTTGGCCTTGCCATAACCAGACTTCGCCAAAACCGTGCTCAAATAGTAAATCTTTAACATGAGTAACCAAGACTTCTTTGTTGTTAGCATCAAGTGTTAGGCACTCTGTTTGTGGGCATATTTAGAAGTTTATACCAATATGACAAAACCTTTCTAAAACTGTGAATGTGTACTGGAAATCTACCACAGTCCCCCAAAACAAATGCATCCAGTGTAGAGGATTTGACTCCCATAAAAGCTTTACAATATTTGATTGTACTCGTTCAGCAACACTATACATGCGGTATCCCAAGATTTCAGCCCCGTATGTTAATACTGGTAAAACCATTGTATCAAATAATCTAAAATACTCACGAAAAGGTAAAGGACGAGTATTTCTAATACGGAAAATACAACCCGTAGCTTTCCTAGCTTGATCTGATAAGATAAGTACAGCTTTACTACATACATTTCAACTGGATATCATCAGACCAAGATATTTGTAATAACTTACAGCTTTCATCATTTGTTGTCATTTGAAAACCATTTTCAGTCTTTTTCTAAACGCCACCTCGCCGAAAAACAATGATTTGTGATTAGTTTAAGTTTACATTCATTTTCCATTTGGAGCAAAAGGACTCTAGCACTCGTAGTAGTCTTTGTAATCCGACAGGAGTGTCACTAAAAAATTGTTACATCATCAGCATACAATAATGAAAACAAGTCATAAAAATCTTGTGTCAGTTGTATACCCCCTGACCCGCATTTTCTAACTGGGTATTCAATTCATTAATAAAAAGTCAAAACAAAAAGGGACTTAACATGCATCCCTGTCGCACGCCAACAGAACAGTGAAAGTAGTCGGTTCTCCCTTCTTTAGATTTTAGACAAGATTTGAGCCTATGTATTGATTTTAAAATATTAAACATTTTACCCTGTATACCATCGGAGCACAGTCTGTACAGCAACATATTATGATTTACAGAGTCGAAAGCCTTGCTGAAATCCACAAATACACATTATATTACCATGCCCCTTCCATTGCGTTTTAATTGGTCGAGCTGAACCACGTGACTGCCCACAAATACACGGTAATGGTTTGTTTTCATGCCCGTGAATATGAATAATATCGTAAACATAGTAACTTTACGGCTAAAACGTAAATTGTGATTTGTACAAAGATCATAATCAACCACAAAATAAAATGGAGCATTTGCGGGCCAAGTTTAGACACTTTCTTACAAAAAATCTCCGTATTTGCAAAATTTTCGCAGCGCCGCGCACAACTCACTGACAGTTTTTGTGGCCGTGGTCGTTCGCACGGGAAATTTTCGTAATTTTGACGGTTTTTCGGGGTTCGTTGATAATATAATAGAAATAACACACTCCACGCTGACCATTAACGTTTATTTATGGGCGCGGGCGAGAGGAAAGCCAAATTAACTGGCTCGGCAAGCCTCGCCCGTTAATTTTTGGCTTTCCTCTTGCCCTTGCCCACAAATAAACGTTAATGGTCAGCGCGTCGTTCGTTATTTCTATAATAAAAGCGCCCCTTGAATTGATATACAAAGATTTTTTTGAATCATGACATGTAACGTGGAGATATTATCGATAGTGCTGTAACCACGTCTGAAACCAGTCTGACAATCTCTAATGCAGCAACTCATCTCAACCCATTTGGTCAATCTCTGATTCAAGACAAAAGTGAAAATTTTAACAATTGAGTCTAGTAAGGTTATGCCTTGAAAGTTATTTGGGTCATGAAAACTACCCTTGTTATGTAACGGGACGATAATACCCCTACTCCATTCATTAGAAATACACCAGCATTGAAAATGGCATTAAATAAAAAGTGTAAGACAGAAAGGAGACTATTTTTTGCGTCTCTGAAAAATTCATCTGGTATACCATCGGGGCCAGGCGATTTACCTGTTTTAAGCATATTCAAAGCGTGCATTATCTCATCATTACTAATGGGACTATTGAGTGTTTCATCTCTACGTCGCCGGATAATTGTATTAATCTGTAGACGAATGGGTTCTTGGTGTCCATTACGTTTTAACTTCGCAACGTTTCACCAGTCATTGTCCAAAGCATTGTGGTAGAGTCCGTCAGCGAACTAGATGCTTGTACTCATCCACTGTATGAATTCATTTGAAACGTCAACGGACATACCTGTTTGAAAGTCTTGTGACAAAAGTATTGCCCCAGGTGTCACCATCCAATCATGAAATGTCCGGTAAAGTCCCATCCGCACTGTATACAACAACAGAGGTAAACACCATAATATATACAGATTCAAAAAATGCAGCATGCCAGCCGGTATGCGAGTTCGTTGGTAGGAGTCCACCATGAAAATGGCGTATACTCTGGGGTTACAACTCCTTGCCAAGTTGTTGAATGAGTAAACGTTCCAATTACTATCCTCCGTTCCACTATTCCATCACCATGACTTCAGTGGGTTTCCAACGTTGTAATGGAGTTTTGGCAAAATATTCACATCTGACTGAAAAAAATAGTTTCGTTTCTGGAGCTTCCGATTTCCGTGTGTTCACTGTACTCTGACCTTGCGCAAACCCAATTGTTCTCATGTTAGTCTAGAACAATTTTGTCACATTTCATGAAATTTATTTCGAAAATCTAAACATGTATGATTTTTCGTGAAAAATTCCAAGCCAACATCTGGGCCTAGTAAAGGGGCAGAAGCTGCCTCTGTTGATAATTTTTTTTCAATATCTCTATGCAATATATTAAATACAGTTTCTTGCTGTCTCCCTAAAGCATGCTGAAACACCAAATATTCAGTTTGTCCTCAAAGCCTGAATATATAAATATGTATTTGGTGATAATTGAAGTAGAGTTTAGAATGAAAGTCATTTAGTGTCAATTATATTAATGCACAGTTCACCTACACAGGTTGTTTTGGCAAGCTGAATACTGGACAGTTAGAAATGCTGTAGGGAGTAGAACAAGAAGGCAGTCGTATAAATTGAACAAAAACATTGTCAACATAATCAAAGTTAACACAGCTGCCCTGCTACTGCAGTGTCACTGCATAGCAGCAGTGACAGAAATAGCTCTGACTCTGATGTAGTTAAAGAAACGTTCAGGTCAAAACTGTGACGCTCATGACAGTTAAATATACGTGTACACAAAATGAGGCCAGAGAGCAACACATGATATGGAAGACCAGGATACTTGAAAGTATCAGGAATTTTTTAAATTCTTGCATGTAAGAATAATCAAATTTTCTAAATATTCACATTCTCATCGTACAATAACACAAGAGTAAAACTTTGAACTGTAAAGACTCTAATTTAAATGAAAAAATGTGCAACTAATTGGAATTATTGATTTTTTACCAAATTTGCCATTATTACAGCCAACATTTAAGAGATTAAAACATTTATTTGATGGAATATTTTAACCTTCCTGTATAGTCAAGTTTGAGCAGCATCTAAGTAATATATGTCTTGTACTTAAAAAAAATCTTTGGCAGGCCACTTTTATCATTTATCACAATTTGGCAAAATCTAGTCAGGAATTCACAATTTGCATACTCTGTCATCATCGTCATTTTGTGTGCTCGTCAATAGGTGACACTGTCCTGGCCAGAGTTGGATTAACTCAAATCGACTTAGGCTGATAAACAAAAACAAAATCCACTGATGCGTTTAAAAATGAATCAATTTAAGAACTTGACTTAGGAATATGGTTTTATACACTGCTAATAACAGGTGTCGAACATCTGCGAGCGGAACTGCCCGATACATGTATATTTTTACTTTGCGTGCATCCCTGGTAATTATGCAGCTATATGATAATTTGGGTGGGGACTTTAAAAGCTTGGATCATATAGACAGGGGAATCAAAATTTTTCAAGGGTATTGAGGGGCGTCTGAAAAAAGATTAAGATTTAAATCGCGATTCCTGCAGCCTACCTCACCGTTATTTGTGAAAGCAGCCTTATGCTCAGGGATTATTTTCTACCAACGAGTAGGGTTACAGCGAAAGTAGGCTGATTTTGTCAGATAAGCGAGTTTTGTAGATAGTCGTCGTACATACGTTCTGACGATAACACTTGGCTTAATTTTTGTTTACAAAATCCATTGATTCAGCGAGCATTATACGATTGAAAAGCCGGTTCACAACTGGTAGTGTCTATCTATTCGCCAAAACACTGAAACTATCGAAATGCGTTGCTCTTACCGCTGGGTAGTCGTGTTAGGGTCACATCTCTGTTGTCTGTTTGTCTTCGGATGGTATCAAGCTGTAGGTCCTCTATTCGTCGCAGTTCAGCATTATTTTAAAGAAACCTCAACACGGACGTCATGGATACTTGCCATTTTTGTATCTTTGCAGATGAGTATCGGTAAGAAATCCTTCGTAAATCACAAAACTAGGTCATGTGATGAATCATGACTTGTAAAGACTGGTGGCTGTTATGTTTGTTAAATTGTAATTTATGTCAGCTACTGTCATCAAAGTTGTCTTCACGATGGTTATAGTGACGCATATTTATGTCATGCCTTTATTGACTGCTAAAATTATACGTAGTTGTTTACCAATGATGTCGATAGCCTGCCAGCTATTATTCACAGCATATGACCTTATCGTCTGTCGTGTCACCGTATTCTATTTTATCTCTGACCTGACATTCTGTATGTGTAAAAGACCAGCTGGCACACTAATGTGCGTGTATAACCAGATGATTTTTTGGATAGTGTTAATACACAACTCTCAACATAACCTATCATTATCGTCGAAGTGAAAGGGGTTGAAGCATTCATTCGTATAAGTAGCTGTCTGTTTTGATTGATGAGTTCGTAGACACATGAAGAGGATTTTCAAAAGTAACTTTTGCAGAGACTTGATTACCTAAATAGTATCAGACGTCGTTAAAAACTGCAAAGAATGAGATATAATAGAGGCAATGTACGAATAAGGTAAGTTGTAAAGAATGAAAATCCTCGGGAAATTAATAGTAAGCAATTCTTGACGATACTTATCAAACTTTTCTTCGAAAAGTGGATCATATTGAGACAGTTCAAGTTTTCTGATTTATCACTCAGGTCCAGTATCCAATGTCTGCGTTAAGAAATTGGGATTTCGAGTGACTGTGATGATCGGCACTGTTATGTCATCCATTGGTTTCTTCATCAGCGCATTTGCCACAAGAATTGAATTCTTGTACTTTAGTATTGGAATTCTTGTGGGTGAGTAGCAGAATTTGTAACAAAAATCGGTCAATAAAAAGAGTTTCCGAAGATTCAAATTCTGTACTTAGCTATCAGAGTTCTTGTATTATGTACGTTACATGAGCATAGAAATCAATCCTTGCAATGTAACTAGGGAAATCTTTATGCACATAATTTCCCACGAGAGTCGAATAGGGGAAGGACATAAAATTTCTCATCGTTTGCCCTTTTCTACATTTTGTGCTGAGCTACATGAAACAACGTGTGGCAGAAGACATACCAGTGAATAAGTCAGAAATACGAAAGGTTAGCAGGAGGGTAATGAATTTAACGACTGGCAAAAGATATTTCGGCCTCTCCTGCATACGCGCCGACCCAAACGACAATTTACATGTTAGGTTTGTCAATGTTCCTCGCTAACTCTATATTTGAGTTGTTTTAAAGTTTTCTGTTGACATGTTTATCAGTGTGCGGCTAGCATCTCGTGGAAACAGTGCAAGTCCAGAGCATGCTATACCAAAGACAGCTGAGTTATCATCATCAGATACAGTAGACTCATATTTAGAATATTTTCTGGAACAATGTCGTGTTTACTGCGATCTTGACAATCTTCTTTCCAATTTTCCGACAGGAATAGGATACGGATTGATAGTCCCTCCACATTTGGGGATAATAGCTCTTTATTTCAAGAAAAGGTTCCCACTAGCTAATTCACTTGTATTGACTGGT
>LD344205.1:354955-383065 GCA_001465055.1 Ptychodera flava | reverse complement strand
GGATGGAGAGGCGCTGTTATTATATTTTCTGGTATAAATGCACACATGGGGATCTCGGCTGCTTTGTATCGAACTCCAGCAAGACTAGAAACAAGCCATGACGTCAAGAAAGAAAATGAGTCAGAAGTTCAAAATTCGAACATTTGTAGAGATCACTGCGAAATATGGGACTTTTCTCTCCTCAGGAGAAACCCTCTCTTTGTTGCATTTTTATTTGCAAATTTACTTGGCATCGGCATCGGATATCAAGCCTTACCAGCCCATTTATTTGCACGTGCTGAAACAAAGAACCTCGGAACCCAAGACGAACTTGCATTGATCATTTCATTTTTTGGTGTATCTGCTTTAATCGGTAGATGGACACCACCTTTGCTTATGAACATTTCAACAAAACACTGCACTAGTATCACGTGGTTTGGCCTTGCTGTGCTTTTGGCGGGAATTGTCAGCTTGCTCAGTTCCTTAGCAACCACATATGCAAGTTACACAACTTGTGCATGCTTAATAGGTTTTCTAAGTGGCATATTCTTCACAGTGTCGAGCCTTGTAATGACAGACATCGTAGGACATCAGAATTTCACAGGTGCAGTCGGATTTATGGCATTGGCTGTATCTGTTGGTGGAATAATAGGTCCTCCGATAGCAGGTAAGAGTAACACCAGTATTTCCTTTAATACCAGAAAAACCCAAACATTCGAACTACATCACAATAAATGATTAGTTAATTTATCTCGCACAGAAGAGGATCATCAAGAAATTCATGAGCACATCAAATCATACATAAGTTACATTAAAATAGGTCAATATGTGAGAGCTACTGCAAAAAATATTACCCGTAATATACGCTTTGACCTAGCAGGCTGAGCATTCAGTGTGTTTACTGTCTAGTTACTCCATCAGTAATTTAAGTCACATGACGTTCACGCAATATTAAAACGACCCAGTATAATTAAAACGATAGAATTTCTGAAGGAATAGAATAACAGAATTTCTGATGGAAAATCCAAACAAAATACACACATTGTCATATCAGTGAGCAAGATTCGCTATTAGAGTTCATCTCAGAAAGCTACTGACGAAAATGACTTTTCCGTACTTAAAAGAGAAATTTGCGTTATGAAAAGGGAAATTTGGGGCAGCAAGTCTATTTCACAAACAAGACACTTCAGTATTGAGCATAGCAGTACAGGCCTGGCATCTACTGAAGTTATATGTGATTATGCTCACAGAACCACGTACACTGTTTCTGAAAATATAAATAGGCCAGACCTTGTTAAAATTACATGCAGAAAATTGACATTAGATTCCGGCCGGGCGAGGGGGTTTACTCCAAATATTTTGATATGGGGAGCCAACCGAGTTTGAAACATCTACCCATGATCTATTCATGTATACGTGACAGACTTTTGGAAATATATTCAGGCCACTTACTCTGATTATATTGCACGGTAAGGTTTCCCTAAAGCATTTTCTATGCCATCCACTCATGTGTTGAGAATTTTCGTATGAAAAGTCCAGCTATGTCTGAGGCATGAAAAATTGATCCATTTCGGCAGCACACACTCATACACCTTTCTATCGTACTACTCGGGAGTAGGATGAGAAAGCAGGGTTTTTCTAAAATTTACATGTTGAACAAAATCAGGTTGTCCGAAACAAACTGCCTCTTCTTCCAGGGAAGGTAATCGTTGTTTTTGTGTAAAACCACATGGTTCCTCCACAAAGGACCGATAAATAGCTATGTACATGTATTGTTTACAATCAAATGTTCATTTATAAACAAACATATGCAGTAGGTCTAAGGAGGTATCCATTTCAAGACAAAAGTGTTCATGATCAACGACTTCAAAGTAAATATTCGAATCACAAGTACTCTATGTTTGATTAATTGTATATAATAATGATTCCAGTTTTTAGGTATGGACTTCGTTAACCTCATTTATCAATTACAGTATATTTTTATAATTTTAAAGGTTATATATACGATGTTACTGGAGACTACAACAATTCGTTTTATTTCTATGGAGCTTTCCTGACGTTGGGTGGACTTACCGCGTTGGTACCGGAGCCATACCTGGCGAGGAGGGAGCATTCGTCTTCCGGCGATACAAGCAGTTTTTGACATCGATGCTGAAGGATACCCGTCATGTTATATTAACACTGCCACACAGACTGGCTCAGTCATAAGATGGAATATGACAGTCTATATGTGGTTGAGTTTTATTTCACGTGCGACAAAACTGACGTTTGGTGCGACATTAACCGGCCTGGACCAATCAGGAAGTGTAGAGTATCTAAGTCACTTCGAATTATTTCTATTCAAATATCTTCATATGGGAAAAGGAAGAAGTTAGATACCGTTTTACTGTTTGAAAAATGTAATATTTCCTTTCTAATCCAATTTATGGAATTTCAAACTCAGGGAATAGGTACGTCATGCATAACTCTAGGCAGTAATGCACTATAGTTATCATACGTTCTTGACATATTGCATACAGCAAATTTATACCTGAATTAAAGCTTTCTGAATCTTCTTTCGATTGGTCGTTATCGGTTCATACATTAAGAAAGTCATTACGACTAATAAACGTGAAACATTATTTATAACGTTTTATTTATTTATTTATTTATTTATTTATTTATTTATTTATTTATTTATTGCAACCCTTTTAAAGCAGGGGCTCACTAAAAACAATAAGAGCAGCAAATTACACTGGACACTGGAAATGCAAATAAAAAGTTACAGAAGAGCTGGCTGAAAAAATCTAACAAAGAAAACAAGCCATTATTATCAACCAAACCATATTGTTAGAGAATATAGCTGAAAAGGAAATGTTAGTTAAATTAAAAAATTATTCCTACTATCTACTATATCTGTCAAGAAACGTCTGAAAAAGTTGTCAATTTCTTTGTACAAATCTTTCTTGTAATTCTTTGTAGAATATCCAGGTTAAATATATCAACTCCTTTCTTTCTCTTAAATCATTGAGTAAGCTCAATTCGCTATTTTTCAATAGCATTAGTTTTAATGATATCTTTACTAGGTGACTCGACAATAAAGTTAAGTCACGTGGCAGTTGTTTAAGTCTTCTTGGAGCACTCCCCTAGAATGCGAGAAAGTGTAGTTCAATGCGGAACGCACCAGTTTTACCGGTCTAGTAGGAACTTCGTTTTTCTATGATATTTTAGGGGGATTTGCACTATTCATCAACACAATTTACTGACATTCCGAGACATGCCTTCACTGCAGGTCTTTTCCACGATATGATGTAATCATATATGCTTATTACCAATTTAGTACGATTCGATTATGCTCCAAGGACTTGGAAGAGGCTTATATTTGCTGCGCATGCTTCGACTTGCTCCAAATCTGTTGGCATTTAATATAAAAACCAGTGTAATTGAAGGAATAAACTTCCCTAGACTGTCGTTTTACAGGTAAGCTGTTTCGTAGATCGTTTGTTGAACTCACTTTTAGACAAGCCAGTAAATGCTGCCGAGGAAAGCCAAGCGACTGGGGCCAGTCTAGCTCACGTCTTAAGGATAGATAGAAAAAAGAATATTGATGCAAGAAGAGTTTTCTTGGCAGAAGCAAATTTCTAAAAACACCCATACATATGATATTGCAGTTTTCAGAATTTGCAGTTTTACAACATATATTTTAGGATAGAAACAAGCAGCCAAATAGTTCTTTTTTCAATCTCCATCATATCGTAATGAAGAGGTAGAATTTAATGAATTTGTTTAGATCATTTATTGCGACAGAAGTGCTATGAATATACCTATTCAGTGTTGTCCTTAGAAGCCGGGTGCCGGGTAAATAATCCGCCTGTTTTGCAAATTTTCCCGGCTACTTTTAACGTAATTAGATACATACGGACCTATTAATTTCGGGATCGCACTACTAGCTGTTAGACGGCACACGTACGATTAGCAGTTTCGCGACCCCTTTCCCCTCTTGGAACTGCACAAACATAAAACAGTTTCTAAATGCACATTTGTGGCTTTTTGAGCCCGATCTTTTACTTGTTAAATAGCGTGATTGTATTATGGACGCGCCTATAATGTTGCCTTTGTTACGAACAGTGTGATTGGTTGGTTTAATCGTATGAAGGTCATCTTAGGTCATCTATAACGATCAAAAAGAAATGTGGCGTCTGCCACCGGCACCTTGCCGATGGAATATTTTTTTTCCCGAAGAAAACCCCATTCAAAAGATATACTTCATTCCAACAATACATTTAGTTTATGTGTGAAAAACTTCAATTTCGCAGAATATGAGAGACAAAAGCACCGAAATTATGTGATTTTGATCGACGATTCGAAGCTCACGAGACGGTAAGCCAGTTTTCCGCCGCGCGCTGGCTGCCAACGTCACTACGAGTATGATAACCTTCTCAACAAATCGAGTTATTCTCAGAGCAATACCGATGCATTTTCTAGATTTAAAAAAGTGAGCTAGAACTGATTATTTTTAGAACTAACTGTTTATTTGAATGGTATTTTATTTTCATTGATTACTTTTACGTACTAGAATCCACAGTCACAGGCATATGTGTTGCCGATCGTTAATTACACACTCACAGGCAGTTGTGTTTCCGACCGTTTTACGCTGTTCTCTCTGACAGCCTCGTCTATACCTACTGATACGCTGTACGTGTATGCGTGTATACGCACTGTTAAAATTAAGGGTACGTCAGGATTTTTTCATTTTATTGAGTGTCATTTTGGATAATAAGCTTCATCGATAGAGTATGTTACTAAAGGACCACGTCAAAAGATCAATGTCAAATAAAAATCTCAATTCTTTTTAAAAAGTTTTTCATCCTACAAAAACGATATTCTAGTTTGATTTGATTGAGAATTCGTAAAAAATGATGTAATTACATATTTTTGCTCCCTACATTGCCTTATTGTAACTGAAACACTTCTTTTTCTTCTAGTTGTGAAATCGACAGTGAATTATCTTAGCGATAAGTTTTTTTAACAAAAGTAAATGTTCAATTTTCCATCCTGACTATATTTTAAGTATGATTGGAATTATAACAGCAAAGAAATAATGGGAACATCTGATAAATATTCATCAATTAAGTTTCAAGAAGTGAGGCAAAATAAATAATACAAACAAAACAAAATCATGTTTGTTTGTTTTATTGTATGTGAGCCACGTCTAAGACACACAACAAAAGTACTGTTTCAGTCTCAGCTAAATGTTCAATGAATTAGTCAAATGACACCTCAGATGTCACCAGAGAACACCATTTCCACCCTAAAATTTCATTTCGCCTTGCGAGGGGGACACCCCCCTCTCGCACTCTACCCCCTCGTTCGCTATGCTCACTCGCCGCTCGGTCGCTTTGCTCCATTGCAGTACCCGTCTAGTTTCTTAAATTACCTGGCTACTCTTATTAATAAATATAAGGACAACACTGCCTATTGTTTGTTTGTATATATATATATATATATATATATATATATATATATATACAAGATGTAGCTATAGATATAGATAGATAAATAGATTGACGGATAAATATTTCATTCACTTCTCTCGGACGATGCGTAGAGACAGGTTACAGCACAGGGGCACATGACTGGCGATTAAAATATGAGACAGAATAAAGAATACTGCTACTAAACCTTGTTTGTATACGAGCCTTTTTGTGCTTGTTCTCTTCGTTTTTGCCCTATGTTTCCTCGCTTTGTGTATTGAATCCTAACGGTACAGTGTTAGCATAATGTATGTAGTATGTAGTGCGCCCTCTCTTGGTGACCATTTGACATACTATAGCCTAATAGCCTGTTTAGTATGGCAAAAGTATAGAGGTCAAGGCAGAAAAACTGCATGCAGAGTTCACCAAAAGAGAGCACACTACATACTTACAAACTATCTACTGTTGATTGACCAATCAGAGTGCTCAATTCAGGCTGTTTTATTTACTCGTAAAGCCTTGGTCACCAAATTCCAGAAATGAATGACAGCGCCGTATTTGGCTGGTCCCCGCCTCAGTGACAAGCACAAAGAGGCAGGTAACGGGAAACCGCCATGTATCGAATTACGAAATCTGATTGGTTGAATCATGGGGCGCTGTCATTGGCTGTTCAATTTTATTTGGAAGTAACGCTAAAAATTATCACAGTTTCAAGATGCGAACATGGCTAGAATTTAAACAAGGATTTAATTACCATTCTTACAAGTTTTGAAATATTGGCAGCTACCAGATTAGACTAAAAAGCACGCGACAAAAAATGATGCACTATGTGCGAGCATGCACAATTAACAACTTCCGGGAGACCAAAAACTGTCTCATTTCAAAATGGCGGTTTTCCGGTATCTGCGTCTTACTACGTGCTGCGTCTAGTCAAGTCACGTGAGACGCAGTGATCAGCGAAAGCGCCGTATTTAAGTACTGTCCAATCAAAAGTGAACATGTCATATTCTGTAGACATATGGTACGTTTTAATATTCAAATTTGGTAACACAGCGGAAACCAGCTGCAACACAAAATCTGCTGTGCCCTAGGGCATTTATATAATGTGCCCTAGGGCATTTATAGGATGTTCCATTACATTGGAAGGCTATTTCACAAATAAAAGTTTTAATTCATATCCTAAACATGTTACATTGACAAAGGGGACATTTGACGTAAACACTTTGAAAACGAAAATATATCAGTTAGGGGCGATAGTTTTTAAGTCGGATAAAACCCTCGTACTCGGGCTCTTCTGGTATATAAAGTCCAACCCTACGATAAAATGTCTCGGCCTGCGGCCTCGACATTTTATCGTTGGGTTGGACTTTATATACCGGAAGAGCCCGAGTACGAGGGTTTTATCCTATACTTAATGCACGATGCTAACACTTTACCGTCAGGACTCAATTCACAAAATGAGAAAACATAGGGCAAGAAAGAAGAGAACACGGAAAAAAAGGCTCGTACACAAAATAAGGCTTAAAAGCAGTATTCTTTATTCTGTCTCATATTTTAATGGTCATTCATGTGCCCCTGTCGTTACAGTCTGTTGATAGAATGCGTGGTTCGTATTTTGTAGAGGCATATGAACACTTTCTTGCGGTAGGCCCGGGTCAAATTTATTACATACGGGAGCTTGATTTCTGAAAGATAAGGGACTAATTTCTGTTATGAAAGAGAATTGCTCGCAATAAAAGATATTTACAATTACTCCGTACACCTTTGGATGTAAAAGTTCTGCCTCTTAAGTTAGGAAAAACAGAAAACGAGGTGTTGTTAATAATCAAATCAGAAATTAAGTTATCCTTTTACTACACCAGAGAAATCCCGTGTCCGAAAGTACAACAGAAGTAAACCTTCAAATAACAGCATACCATGATAACATTTGATAAAATTGGGTGCAATATATGCCAATTAAACGTCCACCTTGTAAAAGATAACATAGTTTTTAGTTTTTGCATATCTTGACGATTCAAAATAAAAGTAAACTCTCCGGTGTTGTGTACCTTGGTTCATGACCGGCGAATTGTATACACATGTAAAACTCTACAGTTATGGCATTCCGACTCGGATGTAGACTTATTTTCTTTACGCAAAGGTCAGGTCGGTCACGGTGACCTCAAAACAAAGCAGACTACGCACAGTACTGTTCAAAAGGTGAAAGTGAGTAGATAGGAGGTAGTCAAGGAAGTTGTACTTTGTGTCGTCGAGAAGAATGCGTCGATCCATTGTTGTTTACTCTATATTATTGGTATTTTCCACATCAATCCTGTATGTATCGAGCCAACGAGGTCAGTGGTAACATTTTTAGCTGAATATTGAATATTGATCCGGAAAAGGAGAGACACCTACCAGGAAGTGAAATTGTCTTGATTATATCTATCTTTCTTGCTATGCAAAGATAGCGTTCTTACCTATATCATGACTATAGATGCATATTAACATGAAACTTTTCCTTGTTGGCGTAGTTTTATGTCAGAAAGCCGAATGCCTCGAATGCGTCGAATGCATATCCATTCACTGTGGCGACATGTACCGTTTCAAGTCAGTTTGCGACAAAAGTAAAATACAAAGTTACAGAGAGAATCCACGGCTACATGCCACATCATCTGCCACACATGCACATCACATATAGTAGGGCTTTAATTAAGCTTTATATCCAGCTTGGTAGTTCGCAATTATCTTATTATACAAGTTTTCTTCTAACTTCCACGTGAACGAGATCTAAATGTCATTGGCTAAGCTCAACCAAGTATTGTCTAAGGTTACAATCAAAGCAATGCCTATATTTTGCATTATCGTTCGTTATTCAAACTGCAGTTGATCACAGTCCCTTATATTAGAACAGACGGCAAGGAAGTAGATGGTTAAAGGTTAATTTGATAAATCAGACGGGCTTAGTATCATACCTACACCTTGGGTATTGTGCAACTCAATTGATGCGTGGAGGACAAACAGCGCCCTCCGAAACAGAAAATTCTCGAAGACAGGGTATTATATGAACCTGTTATACTTCGATCAATTCGTGCCAAGAGTACTTTCGGCCTTGCAATTTTCAACTAAATAATGATGATACAAACAAAATAGCAAAGGGAAAGTCAATAATCTAGGTATCACAGCTAGATGTCTAGATGTTGTAAAATGAAAATTTAAGTCAAAGTCGATATTTTGACAATTTTCTAGGGGTACAAATAATTAATGTATTGCGACCATGAGCAAAGTAGCGTGAACAGCATATATAAGGCTTTTATCCTGTTAATATATTTTTCTTGCTCCACATGATCCAATTCAAAATTTTAAAAATGATGTAAAGTTGGCAATTTTAAATGTACATTGTCATGTAAAATTATCACCCCGGACTCATAGCCTCGTCAGAATAAAACAACACAGGTTAAAATTTCCAAACTCTCCCAGGCTGATATTTTATCCCTCAGTTGCCGTTCGGTTGAGAGGCGGACGTACGCCATTTGAAGGAAGAGTTGAAATCAGACGAGATGGAGAGAACTCATGGAGATATATGTGTGGAACTGGTGCAGGATGGAATCTGACAGTAGCAAGGGCTGTTTGTAAACAACTAGGTAAAGCTACCTATCTTCTGTTATAAAAACCTAACGATTTAAAAGCATCCATTAGATATGGTTAAGAACTCCGCAAAGAATACAACCAATTTCCTATCCTACTATAATGCCTTTGCTTTACATCACGAGACGAAAATCTAGCATATTTGAATCATGAATTATAGGTTCATTGACAATTGGAAATCCAAATCCAAACTGTATCAGATAATCTGCACATGTACTTCCGTAATTGATTTTAAACTCTTTTTATTGTAAAAGGCTCTCCTGCGGTAATGTGGGAATGGCACAATGGTGAATTTTGTGGAGAAGACCTGTCGTCTGCTAGCTTTCTCTGTGATATCAGATGTAATCCATTGTCAGAATCTCTTGAAAACTGTAGCATAGATTGGGACAACAACGGCTGTCAATGTGACCAACGAAACACAGCTGGAGTAACTTGTTACCGTACGTATACACCCACAGTCACTATAAAGGCATAAATACTGTATTCAAATTTCTGAGATGTATGGTGGAACGATTACAGTACTTATCAGTCACTTATCTCATGACAAGGTGTGACAGAACATGTGTACATCTACTTAAAATAATCTATTTTTGTAGCGTTGTCAGAAGAGAATAATTGCAAGCTAATTATGCGTTTCCGCATTGTTTCACTCATAGTAGGTAACATTTTGCCCGTTTCAAAGTTTTGTACAAAAACCTTAACTTCAATTTTGACAGCCTTGCCTCTTTTGTGCTTATTATTTATTACGTTAGTAATGTTGTGTTTATTTATCACCAGAACTTAATTTTCTTGGTCGATATAAAGAGAGTCGGGATGACAGAATATTTCCATCAAACACGTTATGGCAGATACCCCCGAATGACGTCACAATTGAAGGGTGTATTAAAGTGTGCCGGGATCGACAAAAGACTATAGCGGTTCTCGCGAGTGGTGACGAGTGTTACTGTGGCGATGACTCGGTTGATTACTGGCGTCATGAAGAGGCTATTCCAGGATTTCCAATACTGCCTGACTCGGACGTTGTGATGTACGACACAGTGCAGTGTTTTGGCAATCATGGAGAAGCACCTTATATACAAGGCTGTGGAGGCAATTGGCAGTTAGATGTTTATAATGGTAAGTAGATGTTAAAATTCTTCATCAACCAAAAATCGATGCAAATGTCTTCGAAGAATATTTTGGCATGTGTACCATACCACAAAATATAACTTCTAATCACTACTACTTTGTGACTTTAGCAATGGGTTCTTATTGCAGAACTGAATCAGTTGTTATCAAAATTAAAGTGAACACTACTCGGATGCCAAATACGCAAAATCACACACATTCTCAATTAAAATTCATGTTTTATTGCTTTTCGGTATGAATCAATGGGTCTGCCAGATTTAACGTAAGGTTGACTTTATTACATGTCAATTAATTATAGCCTCGTTTCAAATAAAATACGCAGTATCACATCAGCCGGCACCAGAATGCTTTAACTCAGAAAATGCTGACGTTGGCGTTCAACAAAACCACCCACATATTCATGGTAAATATCTCATTCATTCAGCTGAATAGTTTACGATGGTTGTAATGGTTTAAACACTCAACATGAGTTTGGACACTAAAGGGCCAATTGGCCAATTTATTGTGTTATTATAGAAAACACAGATTAATTCTGGCAAGCATGTGCAGCAATAGTGGTTTCTAAGGTGGTATATAGTTACGCTACGCGATTAATTTCAACAGTGCTAACGGTAGAGGCTAACCCATCAGGAAAACCTGCACGGACGCAACGTATTGAAACATTTTCTTGAACTGCGGCAGCAACACTTACTAAGCCAAGAGACTCCCTATGCCACACGTAATGATATTATTTTGCTAGGTGAGCATGTTTTCTCATCAGGTACACGCTTTACAAACGCCCGCTATTAAAAAATATTAGCTTGTCAGTGCGCAAAATGTAGATAATTTCGAATCTTTTATTCCACAAGCTTTAATTTCATGTAGCACTCTGAGCTGTGTCAATACGCAATTCCAGCTTCATTAGCCGAGGAACTTGGATATGTATGACAAATAAGGGTGTGCGACAAAATCATGCAGCTGATAAAGACATTTTACAACGATATTCGAAGGTAACGGTAGACGGAACAATAACTCCTCCAAATCACCATAATGGTGAAATGTGACTAAGGTCAAATAGAACAGGTTATTTGGCAACGGTTCACCATAGTATTTGCTACAAAAGATTCTTAACTTTTTCACAGTATCGTGCTCTCTTATCTTTTACATTTTAGGACGAGACGTGCAGAGCTGCCGTCCTAACACTTAAAGTAATAAATTATTATAAATCATAACTTGACTTGACCATAGACGCAAGTTTCTCAACATTATCAAAGTGCTCAATTGAAATGACCCGAGTGTGCTTTATCCTTTGAACATACCTGAGAGCATCTAGTCGCGCTATTCTTATACTAGAAAAGAGAAACAGTTCAAGTGTACCAAGACTTTCTGCACACCTTGCAAACTGAAAACAGAGAACACATTGGTATATATTACTAACTGGAAAATTGATGATAGAAGCGAAATGCTGATTAATCGAAAGATACGAATTAAAAAAAAAATATATGTTACAATCAGTTTGGCTATCCAAGTTTCAGTCACCACATCAAATACATCAGTGTGGCTTTGAAGGATGTGTCCATACGCCGTAGCAATTTTATTAATGAAAGACCTGGCATATGGCATTCCACAACACGATAGAAAGATTTTTACTGTCATCATTAGATGACGATATGAGAATTGTGATCAAATTATCCGGATTTACGTCTCGATATAATCATGAGATAGTGGTTTGTGATGACATCATATGATCTATTTGATGGAGTCCTATTATGGGAATTACCAAATTACTGTTGTTGACAGCAGCAATTGTTACAAGGTTGTCAATTCTCTCGCCACGCTGACAATATTTGCGAGTCTCTGCTGATTGGAAAGAAGATAAGTTGTAAGGATGGTTTTGATAGGACTTTGCTTCAATCTGCCTGCTGTGCTACCTCTATTAGTATTCAGAGTCTTGCATGTATTTAGGTCTTTTAGTCTCTCCCATGTGGTAGAATTCGTTCTTGATAATGAACTATTGGTGACAACATACCTCTCAATATTCATAAAAGTGGGAGCACTACATACTAACGAAGGCATGACTCAAACAATGGTGGCCTCGTAGAAAGAGGCAATGGCAACACAACAAACACAATTCGAGACAACCAGAAGAAAACAGTAACATATATTGAACCATTCTTTTTTAAGAGTGGGGATTTGGCCAGGCGGTTTTGTCTGTGGCTTCTCCGCTAAGTGATAGGGTGTTTTCTACACTGGGTTGATAGCTCTCCTGGTGGACAGAATTGGCCCGAGGCTGTCTTTTGCCCAGTTTAAGCGATGTATTCTTTTCTTTGATAAAGTTTGTGTGCGATGTGTGATAGTGAGTGTAAGAGCGTGAGTGCTTCACGAACTCTACAGTGTGTGGAGAGGTCGCAGTCAGAAAATTTGTAACAACTATAACTTCGGTTATTGAACTAATATTTTTTGAGATTTAGGATTTGGCCGAGAGGTTTTGTCCGTGTCTTCTGCGCCAGGTGACTGGGTGCCGTGCGTTATGAGTTGCTCATTCAAACATGAACACGATTGGAAATAATTTGGGATAATTGGATGGTGAAGTAATGCCGATTTAATTTACAAATATAATCTCATCTGCTTTTCTTTTTACAGTACACACTTGGTTTTAGGAGTAATTTGCAATATTGCAACATTCAGCTATACGGCACCTAACACTTTTGGGAAATTCGAAAAATAAGGAAATCCAATTATCCAAAATTAGTTCCAATCCTGTTCATGTCAAATTGAAGACTATGGTTGCGAAGTTTGCTCAACTTGTACTAACACTAACGTCGAGTTAGCTGCTTGACCATTAAAACATATTCTACGTTTTGTTTTAGTTGAATTGGTAATCGCTGCAGTCGTAGCGCTAATTCCAGTCATAGTGATCTTTACGATTGCCTTCGTCGTTTTTCAAAGGTGAGACAATATTGTAGGCTTTCTCTAACGCTCTATTTATGCCTGTAAATGGAATTGTCTTAACGCATTGACAGTGAGACTTTGAGAAATTGTTTTTTTATCGTTCAGTATTTAGCTACTCGTAAAGTACTTGCAGTGCTGTAATTCTATGAATATCCTATGTCACACTGTTAACACGATAGGAACTAATTCGGGAGAATATTATATTGTGGTGATGTTGGTTTAATCAGATAATTTAAGCTCATTCACTTTCGGTTTTTGCAATTCCCTCGTTTTTATTGGTAATTTGTACCATTGAAAGCTTCTGCTATAAGGCACCTATATATAATTACGTTTGATAAATTTGAACAATTCAAATATCCTATTCAGAATCTCCCCGAATTAGTTCCAATCGTGTTGAATGATATTTGTGATGCTCTTTTACCAAACAGGCGCCAGGCAAGGACACGAGACAATGAGGTAGACGACACTGTAATTTATGTAAACGCAGAAGTCGACGATTCTTCGTATACGTCACTACAACTGAATGAGGTTACTCAAAGCACATATGAGTCATTGAATTCCACTCAGGAAGGTTCTACTGTCAGTAAGAACGTTGGTATTACAATTGATCGAGCTATCGAATCGACTCCTTATCAAGAAATAAACTTTTTGAAATAAAGGTGAACTCTGAACTGATGCTATGGCATCCGACTAAAAGGTTTGATGACTTGAATACAAATCAAACAATCTCATTTGTATTATTTTCAAACGTAACCATGAACGCATAATGAAATATTGAGATACTTAATGCAATATGGAGCACGTGTAGTTGGAAATATTATGTTACATCTATGGGATCTGCTCCACATTTTACTTTCTCATCGCATATTTCAACAACGATTGAATGCATGGCGAGTTCGAGCCCCGGCATGGCTGTTGTGTTGTGTCCTTGGGCAAGGCACTTTATTCCTCATTGCTTCTCCCCACCCAGAAGTGATGGGTACCTGGTAGGACAGTGGTTGTAATGTGTGTGTTTAGCTCTGCTGCGCTTATTGGCCGCACATGTGAGCTGTTGTTTGCTCCCCAGGGAGTTGAGTGGAATCATATTAGGTCCAGTAACCAGGGGTAATAATAATTGTAAAAAGCGCCTTGATCACATGTACTTGTGGATATGTGCGCTATATAAGAACCCAATATTAAGAACCCAATATTGTTTTAATAAAGATTACTCTCAGATTATTGTAAATTCGCATGCTGATTTTCATGAGAAAAGTCTAGAATTTATGTCGCCAAGGTTTCTCTACAGTGACTTCATAATGTTTACAAAAGACAACGGAAGGAAAGAGGCATGTTTGTAAAATACTAGTACACGTATACTGCTACCTGTAGGAGAATATTGAGATCAACCCAGGTCCTAAGTGTAAATTACCATGCGATGTATGTTCTAAAGCACCTAGATCAACTTGAAATCACTATGGGTCATTGTTGTTTTTTGTATGAGAAATGGTTTCACACCAAATGCCAGAACATTCCAGTCGACATCTATGCTACATTATACGACAGTTCAAATGATCCTTGGACATGTTCACTTTGCTCACTTCCACCATTTATCGATTCATTCTTTTTGGACCAGACGAAGACATGATATAAGAGAAACACAAACCAAACCCTTATAGCTGACCGAATTTGAACACAGAAGTTGATCGTGACACAACTGTTCAAAATTAAAGCTGTAAAGAAGACTCTTATGAATGATTTAGCAATCGAGGTTTACAGATCATCACATCCACACTTGAAGTCTTCAGCCAAAGATAGATGAAATTCAGATTAATATTAGCGCCCTCCTAAAAAGAAACAAACAAACAAACAAACAAACAAACAAAAGCAAAAAAATAAAGCGGCAATAATTGGCAACGGCGATATCTGATAATGACATTTCCTAGATAGGGTGTCCAAAGGAAATATCGTATTCGGAAGGTGGAGGTGTATGCTAAACTCAACCATAGGCAGTTTGGTTACTGTTTCAGTAACATCCGAGTCTTTGTCCTCAAAGAACGAATCGATGGCTGGTGCGAGTGAACAAAGAACTTTCAAGTGTTATCCACGCTCAAATAGCTCTGGCATTAGTCCATTTTTGAATTTGCTGACGTTATTCTGTGCTTTTTTCACTTTTCTCTTTTAATTGTTCCAAAACCGTAATAAAAATTAGTGGAATATTTCAACATCCGTAAATACAGTTGAGTTTTGGGGGATCGTAGTGACAAAATAAATTGTTTTAGCCTTTCAAAATATCGAGATATGACTTACTTACGTTATCTTAATATTCGCTTATCTCTGATATTCACAAGTGTCATTTTAATCTCAGGAGTTAAGACTTAAAGGACCAGCTCTTGCAGGTCAGAAAATGGTCAGTTATGAAAAGGCGAGCTTATCGAATAAGTTAGCAGGGAAATATTCTAAATTTGATCCTTGTCCGGCTTGGCAAAAAATATTTCGAGTACAATGTATGTACTTTCAAAATGCAGTCACTCCGAATTGACTTTTTTTTCAAAATATTCCAACGCTTTGAAGTCTTTTACTAGTATTAACAACCAAAAAACTTTATTTCCATGTGTTCGTCCTTGCCATCTATCACTGCATGAAAACGCAATAATACAGATAAATTCACATTAATAAGTTGCCTGTATTATAGAATAATACACGTGAATTCACATGAATCCACATGAATACAGGCATTCTGAATACAAGCAATGGATTATTAACTGTATTCACCTGTATATGCACTATTCAGCTAAAATACAGGCAATAATCCATGCCAATACAGTAAGTATTATAGCGTTTTTATGCAGTGTATTTCTACTTGTTTGAAATCTTTACTCAGTAACTGCCCTTAAGGGAGCAAAATTTACATGAGCTTTACAGCTATTTCGAACTCCCCTTCGCATTTCTAATTTATCATCTTTTTCTCTTGCCCAATCCATGAGAAATTCGAACTATAAGTAGTATTTCTCTTCAAAAGTACAATTTCCGTACTTGTGTTGATTGCTTTGATCCAAATGTAAGCTCTTCTATGAGGAAATTTCGCCTTCTTTTCTGAGCATGTAATTATTTTACTATTTGTGTACTTATAATTTTTATTTTTCAAGAGTTGTACTGTCGAAGTTAAGTAAGGACAATGACATTGTATTAGCACTGTAAGAAAATGCAACAAAATCAGTAAATTAAACAAACCACGTTCAGGTATATATTGCACCAATTTAATTATTATCTGGAGTTAGTGAGCATGCGTTGTTTCGCCTTATGTGATTATTATTATGGCTATACTCGAATTACGTCAAAGTGGAAACTGAGGTAAGGCAGGAGTGTGACTGGAGAATCCCGATGTACCCCATGATACGAGGTACTCTTGGTCAGACGTATTACAAACTTCCAGAGACTTATCATTACGAGAAATAGCAAGACGTTATCATCAGATATATCTTGGTAATCGACAACATACCAAACGATACAGCCAGGGCCGCTGACACCCACCAAGCCGGGGCCGGGTAGTACCGCTTTTACAAATTACTGATCGGTTGTCGCGTCACCTACTCGAGCCGAAATACTCCGCAATAATAATCAATAACGAAAAAATATCTAACACATAACACAGCAAACATACAAAACGATAACAAAAAGCGAGAGCTTCAATCGAATGAAATTTAAAACTATTAAATTTATCATAAGGGAAGGAGAGTCGTTTCATTTGGTAGCTCGTAAGTTCCTTGCGACTCAAGTTCTATGCGTGTCTTTATCTTACCACCACGAGAAGTTATTCTTCCTCGAGTCTGAGTATTAACATTGTGCTAACTTGACAATATTATGTGGGGAGTAGTTAAACTCAACATTGCATTTTTAGTTGTTGCTGGGTTGGCACAGACTCATACATAACAATCAATGTGCTATTAAATGAGTTACTTAGGGGATATTTGAATAGATTTGTCATTATTGCAGTAAGTCTATGTTTATATATATATATATATATATATATATATATATATATATATATATATATATATATATATATATATATATATATATATATTAGTTCAATTACAAAGTAATAATATCAGTAACTTAAGTTTCGTGCATCCTGCAATATTCAGACAGAAGTAAAGGAATCTTAGCTCTACACACTCACTTATATGGTTCGGAACGTACCCTTATATTTCTGGGCGATGTCAAAATTTGATAAAAAACAATATCGATTTTGATGGTGACATTTTGAAACCATCTCGGAGCGTTTGTTTAACTGCGTAGATATGTCAGCATTAGCTTCGCTTATCACCTGCAATGTTCCGTATCAAAAGAACAAGGTCCAGGTCTATATGTTGCGTGGGCAATTATTGGCGAAGCATCGAGTTGCTCTAACGTAAGCAAGCGATGATGTAATCCTTGTATATCAGAAAAGCCACGCATTATTTATGCTGACAAATCGACGCTGTTAAACAAACGCTCTGAGTTGGTTTCAAAATGTCTCCACCAAATCAAATATAATTTATCAAATTTTAGTACCACCCATATGAAGATTATTGGATGCAATGTGTAAAGCTTCTGTGCTACCACAAAATCTTAAGATAAGATAATAGTTTCTTTAGCCTGACTGTTTGGCGATGCTCAATTGAAAATTGTAAATGAGCCTCATTCATGAAAGGGGGAGGGGAAAGAATATCATCTCAGTTATGACAGAAACGGGGAACTACAACTATACCGATGTAAATCTTGCAGATGCAATAAACATTTAGCGTATTTAGCACAAACATGAAGGGAGGTCACGTCGAAAGAAAAGATAGACACAAGGCAACAAGGCCATTGATCTAATTTGTACTGACAACAATTATACAAGAAAACTTACATAGAGGCTGATTGATTTTGTTTTAAATTTTCTGTGTGATTTTCGAAAGCCTCCTCACCAACTACCAAACTTCGTAATTTTGTGTACTCAATACAGAGAACTTACTCCCACCAACTCCCATGCTTTGACCTTGTGGCACGAATTCTCTCAATTCATGCAAATAATCCCTTTAGGTATTTAGGAGTATCATAAACGGACAAGTGAGGACCATGTGGGGACACGCAAACTGCAATGAGCCAGGGGATAGGGTTGAATGAAAATTGCAAATTTTGAGCTGCTCGCTGAAACTACATGTGAAAATTCATCGAAAGTTGTGTACGATTTGCGTACTGCCCGTGTAAGGGTTTTATGAGCAGTGTTGCTGCCAGCTTTCACAAAATTGGGGACATTATGTCCTGAGAATGTCAGGGGTCGTCACTGTGTCAAACAAAATTTCAAAATTTTAGTAAATAAACAGATAAATAAATAGATAAACACATTTAGGGGAACGAAATATTCTCTGAGACCACAGGATATGCACACGGACTCAAAAGGTAGGAATATCAAATCCAATGCATGAGTACAGTGTACAGTGTACATTCACTTGTCATAAAAAATAATGACCAGCGAATGTTATACACTTGCAAAACACTTACGCCATTCAGATTTAGACTTATTTACTTTACGCAGAGGTCAGGTCGATGACCTCAGAACAAAGCAGACTACGCACAGCACTGTTCAAAGGGTGAAAGTGAGTAGATAGGAGGTAATCAAGGAAGTTGTACTTTGTGTCGCCGGGAAGAATGCATCAATCCATTGTTGTTAACTCTATATTATTGGTATTTTTCACATTAATCCTGTATGTATCGAGTCAGCAAGGTCAATAGTAGCATTTAAAGTTTGGGTCACTAATGGGAAGTCCCGTGAAGGTCCTCTGTTTGAGTTGATGCGCAAAACTAGTGCAAAATTCAAGTTGGCTCTGAGAGCTTGTAGGAGAAACTAGCAAATGGCGAGGGAAAACGAAATGGCTCGTCACCTGTCACAGGGAGATTCTCGCAAACTGTGGAACTCTGTACGTGCCGGAACATATTCAAAGAAAGAGAGTGTTTTACCCACTAGTGTAGGTGGTTGCAATGGCCATTCAGAAATCGTCGATATGTGGAAAACCCACTATGAGTCCCGGTGAATAGCTGTCAAAATAAGAATCATGTTATGACAGCCATTAATCAGGTCCATTTTTCTGAAGAAATGATTGTTACACCTGATGAAGTTATACACGTCGTTAGAAAATTAGATAAGGGTAAATCTGCCGGTAAAGATGGCATCCATTCTGAGCATCTTATTTATGCAAATTATCGTTGTTTGGTTTTGTTAAGTTTGTGTTTCACAGCATTTTTTGTTCATGGGTACTTACCAGACAAATTTATGCAGGCATTAATTGTTTCAATAGTCAAGGACAAAACAAATGATGTTACATCAGTCGATAATTATAGACCAATCGCTCTTGTTACAGTTGTGTCTAAGGCGTTTGAACTTTGCATTTTGCCCCGTATTGACAGATACATAAATACTAACGACTTTCAGTTTGGCTTCAAGAGGAATCACTCCACTGATATGTGTATTTTTATTTTAAAGGAGATAATTGACCTGTATAAGAGACAGAATTCGCCAGTTTTCTCTTGCTTTCTTGATGCCAGAAAGGCTTTTGATAGAGTTAATCATTGGTCAATGTTTAAAGAATTAATTGATAGAGGATCACCGCTTTTCATTGTTCGCATTCTTATTTGGTGGTATCGTAACCAGTCATTCTATGTAAGATGGGCTTCTGCCACTTCTACATCATTTTGTGTCACAAATGGAGTTCGTCAGGGAAGCATTCTTTCCCCTAGGCTGTTTGCAGTCTATGTAGACGATATCAGTTACATTTTGCAAGGGTCTGGTGTGGGCCGCCAGATAGCTGGTAATATAATCAACCATTTGCTTTATGCAGATGATATTGTATTGATTTGCCCTTCAGTTAAATCACTCAGAAAATTGATTAAGATATGCGAACTGTATGGAAATGATCACGATATTCTCTTTCACTGTACTAAATCTGAATGTATGTACTTTCTGCCAAAGTCTTGGAAATAAGTAAGTAACCCGAAAGTGTACCTCTATGGAGAGTTGCTCACGTTTTTAAAAATAAAAAGGTATTTGGGCTACATGGTGTCGTCTACTGGAGATGACAATAATGATATCCTGAGACAGCTGAAGTGTATGTATGCCAGGGCAAACTATATTATCCGTAACTTCAGTCATTGTTCGTATGAGGTTAAAAATGTTCTTTTCAGAGCCTTCATGTACAGTGTATACTGCCTAAATATCTGGAGTGACTATAGTGTAAAACAGATGAATGATATGCGAGTTGCGTACAATAATTCTATGAGAATCATCTTTCAACTTAAATTTGCCTGTAGTATAAGCAACAATTGTGTGCAAAGGAGCATTCTGAATTTTACTTCACTTCAACGCCAAGCTCTTTTTAAATTCAGGGTTCGTCTGATTGAAAGTGAGAATATTTTAATTCGCACTTTTATGGATTCTGACTCGTCGCTGTTTTCATCCTTTTGGCGTCATTTTAGAAATGTAATGTACAGATAAATTTATTTTTTTTTTTTAAATTCTTTTGTATGCATGTTCTCTTTGTACTTTTTTATATGGGCCTATGTGTGCCTGAAATAAACCATAATAATAATAATAATAATAATAATTTCAGCTGAAAAGCAACGGATTTTGTTCAAAGTTGATCTGGAAAAGGAGAGAGAGCCACCAGGAAGTGAAATCGTCTTGTTTCTATCTGTCTTCCAATCTACGCAAAGATAGCGTTCTTAAAATTTTAACCTACGTGATGATTACAGATACATATTGACATGAATCGGTACAGTCTTGTAAGTTTACCGGCAGTAGTTTTATGAGGAAATGCCGAATGCGTCGAATGCTTATCCGTTCACATGGTGACATGCACCGTTTCAAGTTAGTCTGCGACAAAATTACAATTCAAATATGCAGAGGGAATCCACGGCTACATGTCACATCTAGTAGAGCTTTGATTAAGCATTGTAAAAAGCTCGGTATTCGTATTTATCTTAAATACAAATTTTCTTCTAAACTAGTTATAATGTGAACGGTATCTAAATGTCATTGGCTACTAAGCTCAACCAAGTATTGTCTAAGGTTACAATCAAAGCAATGCCTATATTTTGCATTATCTTTCGTTATTCAAACTGCAATTGATCAAAGTCCCATATTTTAGAACAGATAGCAAGGAAGTCGATGGTTACAGGCTATAGGTGGCCAAATTACAATGGCCTGGTATCACACCTACACCCTGGGTATTGTGCAACTCAATTCATGCGTGGAGCCCAAACAGCGCCCTCTTATGCAGAAAATGCTCTGAGACAGGATATTACATATCACCAGTTTACGATGTCAAAACAAAATTACATAGGAACAGCCCATAATCTAGGTATCACAACTAAAATAAGTGCATCAACAATATGTTTATGCACTTATTTTAGTACAACCATGAGCGAAGTAGCGTGACAGCATAAATAAAGGTTTTTATCATGAATTGTATATTTTTCTTGCTCCACATGGCAAGATGTAAAAGACGGTATCACAGTTACTGTAAGAAAATAAAATGAAAATTGCAAAACGGAAAAAAAATCAAGTCAAATTCGATATTTTGACAATGTTGTAAGATAGCAATTCTAATTGAACAATATGATATGTACGTATATCAGTATGGACTCATAGTTTCATCAGAATTTAACAACACAGGTTAAGATTCCCAAGCTCTCCCAAGCTTGAATTTCATTCCCCAGTCGCCGTTCGGTTGAATGGTGGACGAGCGCCATTCGAAGGAAGAGTTTAAGTCAGACGAGATGGAGAGAACTCATGAAGATATATGTGTGGGACTGCTACAGGATGGAATCTGATATTATACAGCAAGGGCTGTTTGTAAACAACTTGGTAAAGTTACCTATCTTCTGTTGATAAAAAACTAGTCTTACGATTTAAAAGCATCCATTAGATATGTTTAAGATCTAGGAGTCCGCAGAGAATACGACAAATCGCATCCAACTATAATGCCCTTGTTTTACATGACGACACGAAAATCTAATATATTTGAAATATGATTTATTGGTTCACTGACAATTCGAAATCCAAACCAAAACTAACTCAGATAATCTGCACTAGTCATGTATTTCTACAACTGATTTTAAACTCTATTTATCGTTAAAGGCTATCCCGCGGCAATGTGGGAATGGCGCCATGGTTAATTTCATGGAAAAGACCTATCATCTTCTAGCTTTCTCTGTGATATCAGATGTAATCCATTGTCAGGCTCTCCAGAAGACCGTAGAATAGATTGGGACGACAGCAGCTGTCAGTGTGACCAGCGAAACACAGCTGGAGTAACTTGTTACCGTACGTATACACCAACAGTGACTGTTAGGGTATAGGTAACTCGAGTCCAATATTTCTGAGATGTGTGATGGAACGATTACAGTACTTATCTCATGCAAAGGTGTGACAGAACAGGTGTACATCTACTTACATTAATTAATCTCTGTAGCGTAGTCAGAGAAGAATAATTGCAAGCAAATTACGCATTTCCACATTGTTTCGCAGATAGTAGGTAACACTTAGCCCTGTTTCAAAGTTTTACCGAAACCTTGACTTCAATTTTTGACAGCCTTGTTTATTAAGTCATTTATTACATTTGTAATGTGGTATTTATCGATCAACAGAACTAAATTTACTTGGTCGATATAAAGAAGATCAGGATGAGAGAATATTTCCACCAAACACGGTATGGGAGATACCCCGAATGACTTAACAATTGAAGGGTGTATTAAAGTGTGCCAGGGATCGACAATTGATAGCGGTTGTCGCGAGTGGTGAAGAGTGTTACTGTGGCGATGACTCTGTTGATTACTGGCGTTATGGAGAGGCTATTCAAGGATTTTCAATACTGCCTGACTCTAAGGTTGTGATCTACGACACAGTGTGGTGTTCTGGCAATCATGGAGAAGTACCATATATACAAGACTGTGGAGGCAATTTGCAGTTAGATGTTTATAATGGTACGTCGATGTTAAAATTCTTCATCCAACCAAAAATCACTGCAAAAGTTATCGAAGAATACTTTGGCATGTGTACCATATCACAAAATATAATTTCTAATCACTGAGACTTTGTGACTTTAGCATTGACATTCTTATGGCCGGACTGAGTCAGTTGTTATCACAAAGTGTACACTATTGTGATGCCAAATACGCAAAAATCACACAAATTCTACGTTTTGTTTTTGTTAAGTTGGATTGGTAATCGCAGTCAGAGCGTCACTTCTAGCCATAGCAATCTTTACGATTGCCGTCGTCGTTTTCCAAAGGTGAGACAAGATTCCAAGCTTTCGCTGACGCTTGTGCCTGTAAATGGATTTGTCTTAGTACACTGACAGTGAGACTTATATAAATTGTTTTTTTCTTTCAGTATTTAGCGACTAAAGGTACTCTGGCGCTGTTGTGATGACTATCCTATATCACAAGCTAAATTATTGACATCATTGGAACTAATTTGGGAGTAGATGATATTGTAACAGTTGTAATATTGGTTTTAATCAGCAACTTTAATATGGTCTACTATTCGTTTTTTGCAATTCACTGGTCTTTATTGGTAATTCCTGGTATAAGGCGCCCAAACGTGAACTATTCAGAATCTCCCTAAATTATTTCCAACCGTGTTAAATGATGTTTGTTATAGTTTTTCTGCAAAAGGAGCGCCAAGGAACGAAACAAGGCAAGGAGGTAGAAGACACTGCAAGTTACGTGAACGCAGAAGTTTAACTGAATGAGGTTACGCAAAGTACATACGAATCATTGAATTCCACTCAGGAAGGTTCTACCGTGAGTGATTAATGTTTGTAACACGCGATGCAGCAAGCAGTTGCAATGTTTATGAATAAAATGTCCTTTAAACCGATGCTCTGGTATCCAACTGAAATTCTTGGATAAAAATAAAAATGTTTGATTTGTATTATTTTCAAACGTAACCATGAACGCGTAATGAAGTATTGAGATACTGAATGAAATATGAAGCCAGCGTAGAATGAAATATTCCTGTTACGTCAATGGGATTGATAGTTCCGTATTGTAATTTCTCATCGCACGTTTCAACAACGATTTTCAAAACTGACTTTTGCGCAAGGGTAAAGAGAAATCTAGTATAACATGGTTCATCATGAGCATTGGGGTATCCAGTGAAAGTTTCACGTCCGATTTCGAGTTTTGTATACATAAAAAACTTGATTTTTTCGGCAGTTGGTCTGTCGGATTATGCGAGAACGACCTCTGGGTTGGGCACCTGTGCTGTGACATGTTGGTCGAAGTTGAGAGGTGTGTTACCATATACTTATGGCGAGAACACTAAACCATTGGCTATTTGGCTGTTTCTTGTAATGAAAACGATGACCGACATCCATTCCCGTTTATCACTGTGATTACCATTAGTTTGTCGCAAAGATCGCGAAGTTTTTACAAGCAAGTATGACATTTTACCGTTCTTTTAATGTGTAGAAAGTTTGAAATTAATCCACAGACGTCATGCCCGATATATATTATTCTCGGTTTGGGTACAATTGACAATGATACATATTTAGTTAAGAGCGATAGACTTTGCTCTGTAAGAGTTATACTCTTGAAGGTCACTGAAAGGTGCACAAGACTTAGGATGTCCGATTTCGATTCTCGGTATAGTGACTGCACGTAGTGTAAACCAGAATTGGTTCACTTTAAAAAACGAAGACCACCACGAACCGATCGTCCTAAATTCGATTTTATAAACTTTATTTATGTTCATAATTTAAAGTTATTTCACATTAAACCTACCCCACACATTTTTCTGTCAAGTTGGCAAGTAAATCGGTTGTCATTCTGTGTAACATTGAAAAAATCGCGATCGATTGCCAATCCTATCAATCACAGTACCATAGACAAATAGAGGACTGTCTCTCTGTTTGTCTGTGCCTCAATAAAATAATTATCGAGTAGAGGCTTTCATGAATGGAAGTAGTATCTTGTGTCTCAATTTTAACACGGGGTGCCAATCGTTAGCTCTCATTTACAACCCTTTGTAGGGCCTGTTTTGTTTTTATACAAGCAGAATTTCTGTCTGTATCAAGTAGCCTTGATCAACACTACAGTGGCTACGGGTCTATTTGTCTGTGTGTGTACAAAACAAGAAATCAGTGCATGTCGAACAATGAAATTCAAAATTCATATGAAAAGCAATGGTATACTATTCATTTCACGTCATCACGGTCCCTCTATCACGTGATAAAGCGAAAGGGGGTGATTTTGTCAAAGTGCGTTTTGTCGATAGACGTCATGCATACATACGGACCGAAACACCGAGCTAAAGTTTTGTTCACAACAACTAATATTATATAGGGCTCAGCCCTTGGTGTCGCGCTAGGGGTTAAGATTGGCAATGTTATTTGTATTGATTCATGACAAAATAGAATTAATTGTTACTTGCTATAAACGTTTGTATGACAACTATGCCCAGTTTCCCTCTGATGAAAGCAGTTCACGTATGCGTACGTACATGACGTCAAACTCTGCAGCAGTGCAGGTAAAATTGCAGGTATTGTGTGAAAATGTTGGACAAAAATTGGCAATTTTTACCATGATAACAGCCGATTGTGTTAAGCAAGGGACGTATTATGCCATCATTATCATTGCAATGGTAACCTCACTGCCCACCTTCCACTTGCAAGCTGAAAACTATAGCGTTCAGTCTAAAAAGTGGCAATTTTTGAATCTAGTTATTGACACAGGGGGCGCTTTTCTAAAATTCAATCCCAGCATTCTTTGCGTATGCCCCTCCCGTTCATACGCACAGCAGTTTTCTCCCTTTTTTCTATTTTTTTTAAGCGTGATATTAACGATCTTTTGTACCAGCGATAAGGTGGATATAACATTAACTGGCTAATAAAAGAGATATATTTTATAAATGGCATGTTATAAAATAAAAATTTGTTTTTTTTAAGAGTACTCAAAAAAAAAAAAAACCAACAACCATGGCGGCGTCCATGAAAGTAGGGTACACTTCCGGTTACTCGCATAGTATATTATGAATATGCGCATGGGTAGTCAGTAAGCCGCTGGCGCGACTATTAATTCAGCTATAGCATTGTAGGATTGGAAAGCTGACACAAACTGGAATGAACGACATGAGTGGCTTATTGCGTTGGGTAGTCGTGGTAGGGTCACATATCTGTGGCCTGTTTGTCTTCGGATGGTATCAAGCTGTAGGCCCACTATTCGTCGCAGTTCAGCATTATTTAAAAAACCTCAACATGGACGTCATGGATACTTGCCGTTTTTATATTTCTGGAGATGAGTATCGATGAGAAAAATCAGTCGTAAACCACACAACTAGGTCATGTGAAGAATCATAACGTGCATAGACTGCTGGCTGTTTTGTTTGTTAAATTGTAATTTATGTCAGCTAGTCCCCTGTCACCAAAGTTTGTTTTCCCGATAATTATGGTCACGCTTATTATATAATTTCATGCTTATTTACCATTATGTCGGGTACGACGTTATTATATTGTGTCACTTCGTCCTATTCATCTCCAGTGACATGGAACAGACCAGCTAGCATACTAATCCGTGTGTAAAACAAGAAGATTTATAAGATAGTGTTCATACAAAACCTATCATGTAGACAATCATAGTATGACTGGTTAAAGCCTTTATTTTTCTAAGAAGTTGTATGTTTTGATGAGTTCGTAGACACATGAAGAGGATTCGTACAAAAGTGACATTTGCAGAGACTTGTAATACCAAGATAATACCAGAATGGTGGAATAAACTAGTGATAAATGAGATAATATATATATATATATATATATATATATATATATATATATATATATATATATATATATATATTTATTGATGTTGCAGAACAAATAATTTGAAGCAACCAATTAATCCAATGTGAAAAAAGCCTTTTTTTTTTAAAGAATGGATCGACAGTGGTATAGTTTATCTTACTGATGTGTTTTTATCGGTCAATATCTGTCTTCAATGCTTTTAAAAGATGTCCTAAAAACCAGCAGGAATTGTGCAATTGTTAATATTATAAAAAGGCAATTCCTAGAGAATGGATGCCACTCATGAAATATGTTCATGGAAGAATAATTGTTCAGAGAAAAAGAAAAATATTCAGATACGGTTATGACGGTAAAACAAAAGATATATCTTTATTTTCATTTAAGGATTTATATTGGGCCATTGTAAGCAGAAAATTCGACAAATCATATATGCACCTTTAATTCGGAGTGATTTAAATGTAAACAATACAAGCTGGAGCAAGACCTGGATTTTTAAAGTGAAATATGTGGCATAGTTTAATTATCTCCTCTTACATAACAAAATACCTCATAATTATAACCTTTGTAAATGGAGATTAATAGATACAGCCAATTGCAACTTCTGCGCCAAGTAGACTCCTGCGAGCATTATATCTTCACATGCAATTTTGTAAGACATTTCTGGGAATTTATAAACACTTCCATAAACAAAAGTATGAGATTTGTATTCAGCAAAATTAGAAACATATCATATCATATTTATCATTATATATATATATATATATATATATATATATATATATATATATATATATAAATAAATAAACAGATTACTTCAAGTACAAAGTAATGAAATCTATTACTTAAGTTTCATGCATCTTGCAATCCTCAGATAGAGTGAAAGGATTACTAGCTCGACGCTCTTACATATATGATCGGGACGAACCATTCTATTTGTAGGTAGTGTTAAAATTCGATAAATAATATTTGTTTTGGTGGCGACATTTTGAAACCAACTCAGAGCGTTTGTTTAACAGTGTAGATTTGTCAGCATTGATAATATTGATAATATTGATAATATGTGGTGTACAAGGCCAACGTATCAACGGAGGGCAACGGAGAGAGGGTTTAAATCGGCCTCACTGATAACACCTTCAAGACGCGCTACACTAATCACATGAAGTCGTTCCGCAACGAGAGATACAAAAACGACA
>LD344205.1:309599-324322 GCA_001465055.1 Ptychodera flava | reverse complement strand
TATATATATATATACATATGATACATAAATTTTCAAAATTGATATTGTTATTTTGACTTCATGTGTTCAATCTTCGTTTCAATCACTGTGTTTCAAGCACTCCATGTTTAGGCTTTCTTCATTGCCACATATGTTGCCAAAACTGTTGAGGTTAACCGTATTTGTATGCAAGACATACGAGTCTCTGAGGTTTGTCAAATAGTACATATGATTCTGGTGCTTGTATCCAAATTCAAATCTTAAGAATAATGCGGAATCATGTTCTAGCGAAATGTGTACGACGTTTTGAATGAAATGGTTGGACTAAGTTTTCAAATGTAGATGTATCTTAGTATTTATTGAGTGTTATGAGAGGGGAAAACGCGAACGCTGGTGTTTGTCTCTCACAAAGGCTCTTGTTTTTTTTTTAATCGTTTTATCCGAACACCAGAGTACGCACGAGGTAGAAGATGCAATTTGTATTATGAATAACCTGCGGTGGAAAACAACTCTTTCACCAATGCTAAGAAGGCATCTTATACTAACAGGTGTATCAACCCAATATGTAATAATTAACCCAATATGTAATACTAACCCAATACAGGGAAGCTTGATTCGGAGATAGAGAACATCCACAACTTACAATCAAAATCGACGTCAAAACGAGATAATGAATAAATACGAGGACATCATTGCAAGAGTTGTGTACGCGTTCAGATGTCATTTTAAGAACTGCGATGATAAATCATTTGGTTCACGCTTCGCAAAATAAACATTGTCACTTTTTATTCGTCTTCGTCGCTCGCGTGGCCAAGTTCAAACTCGTGCTGGGTACCTGTTCGAAGACAATAGTTCAATATTTGATTCTGCTGTCGTCTCTTTTTGGTGCTAAAACTACGAAGGAAACAACTTTTAGTACCATAAAGAGAAAGTTAATGATGACTCAATATAATAGCAATAGTACCCTTCACAAGTATGTATATACTTGATTTAGGTACAATTCGCTTCATATAGAACTATCTCAGCGACTTATGCAATATGTCAAGCATTTTCGCCTAATTTCGTGTATCCTTGTATGTGGCGGCGGTCATTGCTTAGGTAGTCACGTTTACCTTGTGGAGAAATACCTGGTTTCTCTTTTTCCGAACAGAGGTAGGATTGGTCTGCCACAGCTACAGCTGTCGTCGACCCATCAAGAATTGTTTATTGTTCATTATTGTTTATTGTTTATTTACAATGCTTATTTGAATTTCCATGTCCTTCTTTACAAAGATATCACATACGACAAGGGTAAGCACATTTCAACCTTGGACACCATATTGGTTACGTATATTCTACTTGATATCCTAGTGAAGGTGGCGAGATGGAATGTCATATCCGTGGCAGGAAAGTGAGGTTGTGGATGTTTACAACACAACGAACGAGCAATTGAAGTTACCACCTGGTCTTTTTAGGTCCAGGCACAGCTTTATTTACGTTCAAAGAGTTCATTACTTATATGGTCACAGAGCTTATAAAAATCATTGATAGACAGAGTCACTCCTGGATTGAGTCAGCGTCATCTACTTTCATACCCGCGCCGTGAATAACAGATCAACCAGATCGTGCCTGGATGGAGGGATGCGACCGCAAATCTAATATCATTGGTGTTCTTATGTGACCTTTATCTCCCACACTGCATATGTTTCGAAGGTTATGACACCTGTCGAAGCGTTGCATCCAGTCTCTCGATCCTAAGTTATTGCTTGACCTCATAGCGTGGCATCAAGTCTCTCCCTCGGCGTAATCGCAGAAAAAAAACAAAGAAACACAAAAAACACCGAGGATTAGTTTCCAAACTCGGTCATACTGTTTCATACGATCGTATTGGAAATGAGTTATCGCACCAAGACGTTAGATATCTCCAACGTTTACGATGTAAAACAATAAAAGGCCCATAGTATGTCTCTCTGCACTGAACTAAGGATGAAGCTGGGTTGGCAAACAACAGACCGCAAGGTTGCCTCGTATGTCAAAAATTATGATTGACGGAATTTTTAACAGCATTTGTCTAGTACATATATTACGAAGTCCTATCCTGAGAGAGAGAGAGAGAGAGAGAGAGAGAGAGAGAGAGAGAGAGAGAGAGAGAGAGAGGGAGAGATTGCGTGTGAGAACAGTGATAAGACTTCTAATCAAATTGTTAGGTATCGTAAGCCATACAACAAATAAATCCGTGACTCCAGACTATGGGTATACTTCTCTACTCAATTACCATAAAACACTCCAAAAACTCAGATACACCCCTGCTTTGTTACCATGCAATTCATATATGGAATGACCCTACTCCTTTTAATCTCGACAAGATTGGAGATAGTAGAAGCATTCCGTTGTGGATTGATTGCTACGTTGTTCAAAGGTCATGTGACACGGAGAAGTACGCTTGAATCTAACAGAGTAGACGTTCGCGAGACAGGAACGCGCAAATTGCAAAATTATGTCTATAATTTTCATAAGACTTTATGTTGAATGGTGTGGAAAGCCTAGAGGAACAATAACTGCTAAATTAAATAGGTGACATACATAGAGTTTCATCGAAGAATACATTAATATTTTACTTTACGAGTAAAGTCCTTAATAAGGAAGATCTTTGCGAATAAAAATTAAATCACCGGTTACTGTAATTCTTAGCGTCCAAAATTGTAACGTCATCAACCGCTTATGTTTACGTCAGCGACCTGCACATCAAATATAGGGGGACAATGTACACTTCTCTAATAAATAACAGTCTGATTGATAACCTTTGATACTGCAAAACCCTCCTAATAGAAATTTTATCTCGAAGCGTCCTTCATGTCCCCAAGGCGTGTGAAGGTTGCTTCAAGATCGTACGAGAAAGAGATAGAAGTAGAGTCACACTTTTAATCAATTATTGGTAAAAATGTCGATGAAACAATCGAGAAAGTTACATTTGACGGTTTGGTCTTGTTTAATCTTAAGTAAATATCGAAGATCCAGACTGGTAACTCAACAAGTATTTTCTTAATTATTGAAGCGAACAACTTGGTGGAGAATCCGGGTAAACTGAAGCTGACACACATATATTTATTTTAGCCCCACTTTTGATCTCTATTGCCAGATGGCGCGACATCTAGCGTCATAAATTCTGATAGTCAGAGTACGTTCTCAACAAAGCTATATACTTTTCTAAACTTATACAACTACAAAATTATGATCATTATAAAATGGTCATCTCATGAAATTTCCGTCATTCTTTGATTGCTTTTTAAGATTAAACAGGATCACACCATGGGATATACCGTTCTTGAATGTTTTCATTTAAATCTTTGCCAATAAATAATTAAAAGTATGACACAATCTTCTTTCAGATCTCCTTCTCTTACGATCTTGAACCAACCTTCACACACCATGGCCACGTGAAGGATGCTTCCAGGTAAAATCTCTACAATGGAAGGCGTTGGAGTAAACTTTAAAATAAGTGACATCAATACCTAAGAAATCACCCAAAACGCCCATTTTAGTATCAGGAAGAAGCGTTTTACTTAAAACTAAGCGTCGACGTCGGGTATTTCTGCCGCGCGATTGTGCAAAATCTACGATCTACGGAGTGTGTTCGCAACAGTAGGGTAGTATATGAAGAAATGCTGACTTAAGTCACTGAGCGTGATGGTACCGGTGTTAAGACTTCTGGGCCAAGTGAGTGATATTTTATCTCAATTATTTCATGAAATGCATTTTTTTTATTTTACTCCATAAATAATTTTGAAATACCACGTTTGTGGCGATGTAAACTCTGAATGCACTACGTACAATATACAATATTATTATCAGTTTTGATTGTACCCATCCAACAATGACCCACTTGAAAGCACTTTTTATTTGGGCGCTTTTGCTTGATGCATTAATGAAATACTTGAAATATACGAATCTTTTCAAAATTAATGATCATAACCAAATATATTCTAGGAAACACTAATTATACAAAGGTTCTCTAAATGTAAGATTATAATTTATTTGGTGTAATTGACCTTCTTCTCGTACTTGTGATGCTGGAAAGTCTTGCGATCACGAGCTATAAAACAGGTTAAATGGGAATAGAAATATCGTTGAATGGGAATAGCGTCAACCTTGCGGTTTCAAACGCTACGTCAAATTTCAAAATTTAGGTCAAGCGGGTAGCTTTTTTACTGACAGTTAAAACGTTACTCATTACGTATATAGTTGTGGCTAGACACGCCGACCTCTTACTTGATAGCAAGGGAACACTTCACTTGTCCTATCAATAAGGAGAGGGAATAAAAAACATTGTGATTTTTCTATGGCCTTCTCATACTTGGTTGGCAATAGAGATGATGAGGGCGTCCTACGCATACATCTTGATGTATAAATAAATGCGGTCTCGGTCATGTTACCACATTCAGCCACTTTTTGTCCTTGACACAGAGGGGCTTATCAGAGGAATCATATGTTGTGTCACCTAATCTGTTGGAATAATTTACACGTCAAATATACAGTATAGACACACTGCGGCGTGCGATAACTTTTTGACAACGATACAGAAATTTATAAGCATGCCAGATAGACAGTCTCTTTTGTCACGTTTGCTGTTCGCGTTATTAACGTTAAAATGCAGTCCTAAGTGAAAATAAAAACACAACTTATTTCGCCCGTGCTACATACGAGCCTTTATAATGATTTGGAACAAGCAATAATTGTAATTGTTTAACAATCTTTGTTTAGGTTTTCGTACTTGTCACCAGCAGCGTAATGCCTCTTGGACGTGTTTTAAGCAGCAAGAAGATATACCGACTTCCGGGTTAACGTTACTACCGACATGTCTCTAGCAGCCAATTGTGTTGTCTCTTATGTCATCATCTATATGTTCCTTGGACCTGGTAAATTTCATAGTTTACCTTGAATGATAAAGATTATTGGACCTGATTTGATGTCTAATGCAAACGAGGAGGGTTTTATTAAAAATAATATTTGACCAACAGTAGAGAAAAAATCTCCTGACTTTACAGACTTTAGACCAGTGGATAGAATAGAACTGCAGGTAGCGAGACATCCAGGTCACCTCAGCGACAGAGTTTTGCGACAGACAGCAGAACGGCTTCATTACATTCCTCCATGCTTCCCAGAACAAATAATATATCCGGACATGTGGGTGTGTGCGTTGCTAACCTTTTAGCGCCATGGTGAGTGTAATGTTTGTACACTAGCAGCTACGCATGCACTGGACAAAAAAAGGTGTAAACCTCGCGATCGGGAGACAAAGAAATATAATATGTATTTTGATTTGTATTACGGGTATCCCGATTACAGTCTTCCTCTTATATGAAGGATTTTCCAAGTCTGGAGAATTTGTCCTAGATGTTTGACAGTTTACAAAGTATTAATGATTGAATTGCGGAATATAGCATTTAACGTTAAAAAAGTACGAATGGAGTTGATGTAAGTGACAAATTGCTGTATGTATTTCTGGAGAACATATCACTATTATATACACGATTGGAACTAATTTTGGTTAAACAATTGAAAAAAAATATTGTGACTGTCATGTCAAACAAAAGTAGTGCACAAACGATCAAAAGTTGCAAATGCAGGCCATTTGAAGCAACAACAGCTGCAACTTTTGATAATTTTCACTATTGTTGGCTTTAATGTCAGCTACAGTTCTTCTACTACTACGCAAAGCATGTTGAGATACACAGTGTTCAACTTGCTAAGAAGTCACCCACGTGTTCCTTGTTTATGGTGACTGTTTTGAAGTGAATATTAGACTTTACGGAAATTCAAATGTAAACAAAAGCGTACGTACTACCAAATGTATTGACCGAGTGTGACGTGCATGCAAGGTCAGCCGTACTTTGACAAACTTGACTACGTGTCCATGACGCGTAATGGACTGTTTTTCTATTGCCATTGAAATAATGCTAAACATTGAGGTTCCTATGAGGGCGCAATTCATCATAGGTGGGTTGCTCTTAGAAAGGTTAATATCCACCTTTTACACGGTTGACTTTTATTGGGTCTGAAGCACCTCAGGTACAATTTTTAGATCACTCAAATTTCTCCGATCTCTCGATTGTGTGTATTCATTCTGTAACCTCTTAGATTGCATGAAATTTCCATATTCTTGTTTTTTTCGTGAACTCCAAAATGTGCGCGTTTGAATCATTCCTTGTCACAAACATTAGCACGTATTACTGTCTTGAGCACATTCAGACTTTCTAAAACCATGATACATGGCACCCTTCTTTTGGCTCTTGGAAGATGGGGAAAAGGTTAGGAGAAATGAGTAATTGTACTCTGTTCGAATACTCCTCCCTGCCAAACCCTTTGCCCCTTCCTTCCCAAGGATTATTGTCGTCTGTGAAGATGTTGACATCATTATGTACCCGACGTACTATTATAAAGTTTGTGTGCGATGTGTATTAGTGAGTGTACGAGCGTGAGTGCTTCACGAAATCTATAGCGTGTGGAGGGGTTGCTGTCAGAAAAATTGTAATCTTTTTAGATTTGGGACTTGGCCGAGCGGTTTTGTCTGTGGCATCTCCGATAGATGACTGGGTATATCATAAATTACTTCAAGCACAAATTAATGATATCTGTTATTACATGCCTCGTATATCGAACGTCATACGCTCCCTAGGATTCTATTGAAACTCGTCGATGACTTCGCTGGCGGCAAATCATCACTTGACTGAAAGTGAACGGGGACTATATTCAACTTGACAACTTTTGGATGCAAAAAGTTTGAAATTTCTTCTTTTTTGCACAGAAATCCGGTTTTTGGAAAATTTTGCATGAAAGAATTTGATAAACCGCATAACAGTCGTTTAAATTTATCAATGGATTCGATGATAATAATTGTCCATTTTAACGGATTTTCGTCTGGTATGGAAATAAAGCATTTGATTATCATTTGCCAATAGCCCTAAATATTTTGAGTGTAAACTGTGTGATGAAAACATTTTATCCCAAACAATGGACTATGTACCCTCGGAGCAGGAGACCATTTGCCCCCTTACGTCGGGCAAATGGTCACCTGTCCTCTGGCACATAGTACCATGTTTGGGTATTAATATATATTACTCAAGTTTCATGCATCGTGCAATCCTAAGACAGAAGTGAAAGGTTTTTTAGCTCTACATTCTGATTTATAAGGTTAGGAGGTACCATTCTATTTGTAGGTAGTGTTAAAATTTGACAAATAATATTTGTTTTTAAGGGGACCTTTTGAAACTCACTCAGAACATTTGTTTAACACATAGATTTGTCAGCATTAATAATGTGCAACTTTTCTGATATACAAAGATTGCATCACTTGCTTATGTTAGAGTAACTCGATCCTTTGTCTAGAATTGACTACTAGACATCAAAGACTTGGTTCTTGTCTTTAATTTCCAACTAAACTTCGACAATTCTGTATTATTTCTGTATTTGCTGTTACGGAATGATAATATGTGGTTAGCAAAGCAGGTCTTTAAGGTATCATAAGTGAGGCCGACGTAAACAACCTCTATGTTGTTTCCCATTGATACCTTGGCCTTTGAGTTGACAGTTACCCTTCAAGTACGATGCAGACTTTTCCAGGCAATTGCTATCAGCCGGTCGATCTTTACGCTGGTCTCCAGTGATTGCGCTCCAATTGTGCGACTTGATAATACTAGCCGTATTCTTCATATAGCTTTAACTCACTTTAATTGTGTTCCCATTAAATATCATGTGTAGTTTGAACCTTTTGGAAAGTGTTTATCAACAAGTTGCAGATATTGCTTACCGATATGGGTTTCCATGTTTTTACTGAAAGGGGGTCAAACCACGTGATGTTTCGTTTCCTGTTATTGCTTCTCTTCGCTGACTGGTTGGTCTTGGCATATTCAGTATGACCTGTGTACCCGCTTGACGTCAACGCTGTGTTGTAGTGACCTTTGTATTTATCAAAGATGCCCTTATCACTGGCTATTGTTGAGAAGAGTTTGCTTGTTGCTTTAGGTATGTGTTTAATAAATTATTATAGTTGGCGGATGATTAAACTGCTTAGGGACATACATTGTTCGGTCGTTTGGTTTACGATACGGATAGAACTTTCCTGTATGAAGATTAATGTCACGTCCAAGAAGTTTGCTATTTTCTGGTTTGTCTAAATTATGATCCCCAGGCCCGTGTCATGAAATACTTTTGTGATTTCATTTTCCCTCCTTTCTGCTTTGCTTCCCATGATATTCTTGAGTACACCAAGCCCGTCGTCCCGGTAAAGAGCTTTTATTTTCCTTTTATGCAGAAACATGCAATTTCTTTCACCTTTATGGGGTGGACTTCTCGACCCTTACAGTACTCAAATACTGTATTAACACACATCCTTATCTTACATCCTTATCATATTTCTTGGACTGTACCAAGGATATACACACCCACGAATTCGCATATTTTAGCACCGTCGAAGCTACGCATTGCGACATATGGCTAGATGTTAAGAAAAAAACTAGATCAAATATACAGAAACATTAATTTTCTTCGCAAAGCATGTATAGTGAACACGTTTTACCGTGACAAAAGAATGCTCAAAGCTTGTTTTACCTGAGATGGTCAAGAAGCATTCTGCGTCAGAAGTCCTCATGAGATCACCATTAGAATAATAAACGTTAAGAGTCACCCACATAGCCACGGTACGCTGTTGTCCTTCAGTATCAGTCTCTCAGTAGTCACTGATAGATGTCTAGTACATTACGCGAAATTAATTCTCTGTACTGCTATGTCACTGGATCACTTGAAATCTCAGCGAACGAAAGTAATGAACTGAACATCTAGCCCTCATCACCAAGCTCTCAAAATCTGATACGAATTTCATATGATTCGGTGCATACTATGGGTAATACTCAGTCAACATCTCTCCACAAGTTTTAAGAAAATGTTTTGCTCAATAATTTTTAAACCTACCGCCAGAGGAAAGAAAAAAGTAGTGTTCCTCTTGTTTTTTTTATTATTTCTTTTTTATTACTCGTAGTGACTTTTTTCTGTTTTTTCAATCCAGCAAACTATCCCTCTAGTTACGATGTTCTTGATGTCTGGAAGTTCGAATTTCACAAAAACGAAAGAAATGGAACTAATTTGTGATGTAAGTGTAAGGTCCGTTGTCGAGACACCAGACACTGTGACAGAAAATTTTAAGCAGAAGCTTTGTGAATGTTGCACTTTTAATACAAAAAGCTGGATTGCTGTACATTGTCTACTTTTATGACTGCAAAATGTCCAGATGTCCCGATGGAAAGCCATGGGTGAGCATGCCAATCTGGATGCCAGTCAGCTTCATGTATGATATAATGAGATTCTCTTCTCATAGATTTCAGGGGGCGATTCATCGGTGACCTATGCAAAATTGAGAAACTTCCATTTCTAGTCAAAAAGTCTTTTCGCAACAAGCGGTAGAATTAAGGTAATATGCACCTCGAAAGTGAAAGACTTAAACTTTTGCTCATATTTTCCTCAGTGAAACTTTGAACCATTCTCTTATCAAAACAAGAATAAAAATCAGGGGTCACCGTGCAAACTTTGGTACTAGAGAGACAAATATCTTGCGATTTCTCGATATTTGAAATTCAAAATGGCCGCCATCCCTGTGTAAACTCTATGGGAAAAAATAAAATTTTCGATTTTCAAAAAACTAAGACGGTGAAAACTTTTCTCTCGCCAAGAGCTTCAAAATGAGCCCCCACAAGTGGTAGGTCAGAAGAAAATTGAAAAAATTTGAAGGCCCGAATTTCTGTCCCCGAGGTGCGTTCTACCTTAACTGTGCCCAGAAAATATCTGAAGGAGATGTATAGGGAAGCTAATTACCTGTTTTTACAAGACTCTACAAGAAGGGTTGCTGTGAACAGTCAGTTACCGGAAGAAGTTGTGATCGCTCGACACCCGTCAGAAGCTAAAAACGCTCGTCGGAAGATTTATTTCAATTCAGTTTAAATGCTCTCAAATTTCCTTGAGCAAAACAGCCAAATTTTCTTGGACGGAAAAAGGGACGCTGAACATTCACCAAGGACAGCAGAGTTGACATGTACTCGACGGGTTAACACTTTACACATCGTTGTCTGTTAAGAGAGGATTCGGGGAGAATGACATTTACGTTTGATTTCTAATGACACTTTGTAAGATTTAATTTTGTAGGTTGCACACTTCAGACTGATGAACCACAGACAGAGAGAAACAATGTGTTTCTCTTTGTCTGTGAACAAACCGTCTATGAAAAACATTGCTCGGGTTTTATTCTTATATGGCATTGCATGCATCATAACTTGTTTAAATTTACCAAGGAGGGCTTTTCTTCCCCATGACTCCTAATTGTAATACATACGGTGTTCTCAATCGTGTTCGAACTCACAACCTACTGTAGGCAGTTAACCGAGCGGAGAAGCAAAAGACAGAAATGCTTGGCTAAGTCCCCACTCTAAGAAAAAGTGGTTTAACAATCGCGCTCAGTTGTCGCATTTTTTCTGACTACGACCACTCCACACAGCTCTGAAGCACTCACGCTCGTACACTCAAACTTTATCGAAGCGGTGAATACATATCTTAAACTAGGCGAAAGACAGTCTCGGGATAATTCTGTCCACTAGGGTACACAATACGTCGTTCTCAATTGGGTTCGAACTAACAACCTAAGATATCCAGTCAACTAGCAAAGACGCATCAGACAGAATCATTGTAAGGTGGCCATATCCTTTCAACCAATGAAAGCCAAAAATCCTGTGATGAATTAAGGTCACAATGCACTAGTGAAGAGTGAGTGACGACTTATAATAGACGACTAATTTAATACTGGACTCTGATTGTTGAAGGAAGCGTAGAGATTGATAAATATTCATCATTTCGGTAGAAGACAATTTGCAACGCCATGCATACGAAGCCAATAGGTCTGGCATTGCCTCGACAAAATAATTGGGCTAATCAAAATTATGCTGGCATTACTGTTGCACATTCCGTACTGAAATACTGAGAAAACCTAAATTAGCATGATAAGGATGCACGTCACTGAAAGCCCTATACAAACGATAATATCACTAGCAAAGCATTTTCTAAAGTCATCATGCCATATCCCCTAGACAGCAGCAATTTTCAATATTCAAATTTTAACATAAAAATAGAACAGGTAAACTGCGTTGGCGCAAAAATGGAACAAGATGACTTGGAGCTTTTTTATGGGATATTCCATTACACTAAGTAAATGACCATATAATCAAGATGAATATGTGCTTAAGCGTTACATTGACGATCGAGGACGTCAAAGCAAATTAACCAAAACGAAAGGATGTAAGTTTCGTGTGACAGTTATTCAGTCCGATAAAATCCTCGTATTGTTCTGGTAAATAAAGTCCTCCCCTGCGATAAAATGCCGAGGCCGAAGAAACCTTTGTCGTCGCATTGGATGGCAAGGTAAGGTCCGCGAATTATCGATGGCAAGATTTCTTTCATATTTCAAAAAAATAATTCCAGCGGAAATGTGTTCTTCGGGGGTCGTTTTGTCGAGGCACCAAAGGATTCGAAACGAAATGAGAGCACCCGAGGGTTCTATAGAAAACAAGATCATTTTTATACCGTCGCCCATTCAAGAAGGACCGCGCGACAAAACATATTACAAGGTTTTCAGGGATCATTCTTCATCTTTATGCCCTACTACCATTATGCACCACATGTAAAGGAAAGTGGTTCTATAGCAAACCAAAAGTAATGACGCACATAACTCAGATAATTTTTCAGATTTATTTACACCGCCGAGTTTGAACTGCAGACGCACAACTATTCAGGTGCAGACTCACTAACATTACCGAAGACGCACATGTTTTACCCTGAACTGTAATATTGTTAACTTAATCGAGGACGACCAGAAAACGACTTTACACCAAGTTGTTATGGAAATGGTTATTGCAAATAGTCTTTTTGATGTTCTAAATCTGCAGTATACGGGTAGGAAATAATAATGGATACAACTGATTATTTCTCACTGAATGTATGAGACATTGTCAGCACCAGCTCCTAAAAGTTTCATTTGCTTACCTCCTGAATTCGATGTAAATTCAGTAAAGTTATGAGTATATACTTTTACCAATATATAATTAAGCAATAAAGCACACCAGGCGAGGGTATACAACAAGATTTTTACCAGTTCAGGGCATATATGCACGAGCGATAGCGAGTGCCTTTGGTATTTTTCCACAATATAAATACTTTTTGGATAGGATGAGAATAAAGGCTGATACCTTACATTCGTAGTTATACAATTTGCTACGTTGTGTTGAATTAATTATCCAGTCCTAAAACACAATACGTAGACCATTTCAACAATATAACACCACTAGCGTTTCTTTTCAAATACAGTGACATTTACTAGTTTCTACAGAATACGTGAAAACATGGAAATATTCGGTCGAAAGATACTTTCCATCATCGTTTCCTCTCCTTAGAAATAGATGTTGCACAGTAACAGTGCACAGAAGTTTTACCGAACGATGATACTTAGAACTCCGAACTCACGGACTAGTGATATTCTTCTCTTTTGAGAATTTATCAATCATTTGCTCTATACGTTGTACACTTTGTTGAGTTAATCGATCCACCTGTGGGCTGCCATGTGAGCTGTCAGCCTGGAATAGGTCAGTTTCTGCAAGGGCATTATTGTTGTCGATAAAGGATGTTTCACGCTTTTGTGACATCTCGCATCGATTCATGTAATTCGCTTCTTTATGGTATTCCAAAATACTCAGTTGATCGCATTCAACGTATCTTGAATAGAGCTGCTAGAATTGTAACTTGCTCAAGAGTCACTGAGCATATCACCCCGATTTTATTTCAGTTGCATTGGCTGCCTGTTTCTCAACGTAGTGTTTGTTAAGATTCTTATCTTCACATATAAATGTATCCATTCATTCTGTCCAAGTTATCTTTCTAGCATGGTTAATTTGTACGTCCCGAACCGAAATCTAAGGTCCGCTGACCAATGCAAACTGTGACAAAGCAGGTCGCTATAAAGAAATATGGGGACCGAGCCTTATTATTGCTGCCCCGTTTTTATAGAACAACCTTCCGATTGAGGTTCGTCGCTCCCCAAGCCTACCAAGTTTGAAAGAAAGTCTTAAAACACTTCTTTTAAATTCTGCTTTCAACTGAACTAACCCCTTTTATTGATGTTTTTTGTTTTGTTTTTAATTCTCGTTATCTTTAATAATATTGATTGTATTTTACCCAGCGTCTCTGATCACACTATTTGTATGGATTTTGTTGCTTTAGAAATAAGAAATTATTAGTATTATTATCATTATTCATAACTAAAATCATCATCATCAAAAACCATCGATATGGCCCTCCCTAGAGTTCTATATTTTCTTCTTCTCCTCCTACTATATTATGTGCCGCCTCTATATTACTTTAGTTATTTTTTACCAAACCTTACATATATGATATTAGCAAAAATGCACATCTCAGTTGTTGAAAGTGTTGAAAATTTGGCCGACTATATCGAAAGAACTAGCGCTGCGTATCGTCGCAGTTTTAAATTGATGGGCCGATTTGATATGGCTCTTAATATGACTAAGGGTATTCTTGTAAGTTCTGCTGTCATAGCAGCTATTCCAACAATGCCGGTACTGATAGCCTCAACTCCTATTATTATCTTAACCGTATTAATACCTATGCCAGGTGTTGTTATTGTTGTAATACAAGGTAAAACAGGAGAAGTAAAAAGACGGGAGGAACCTAAACACTACTACGTTCAATATAAACAATAGCTTACTAAAATACAAGAAAAAGTCACGACAGTCACTGCTCCGGGTCTTATTCAGAATATATTTCAACACGCTTTAGAAATAAGGAAACAGGAAGGATTTAGTCGTCCCCTCAAATGATATATGAGACTTTATGCTCTAAGGGGTTATGAAGGTTGATTATTTTACATATACTCCCTTTTAAGCGGCTGGGTTAAAATGAGGGAACTGCGTAGATGAAATTATGAGTTGTATGCGCGATAACTGAATGATGGGTATGGTGCAATATGTCCAACGGTAACAGATGGTGTTTCACTTTTAAACGCTACGCATAGTATTTACGCGTTTAAAATTTAGAAGATGGATGCGCAATAGATGTATCTCTATTACTATGGCAATGGTCAAGCAACGGATCTAGACTTTGGAACCAATGTGGGTGATAATGGGATAAAATTGGGATTTTTATCACAGAGTGCCAATAATGTACACTACTTGCTCGATTTCTAATGACACTTAGCAATGTTGAATTTTGCAGGTTCCAAACTTCACCTTTAATAAACCGTCTATGAAAAAAATTGCTCGGGTTTCGTCATCATGCTATGGATTTCTTTTTCCCTTCATGACTTCATTTTGTAAGGTAGCCAAATCATGTCAACCAATCGGAGCCAAGAAACATGTGATGTATTGTGGTCACAATGCAATTGTGAAGAGAGGGTTATGACTCAAAATCAATGTCTAAGTGAATCCTGGACTCTGATTGGTGACGAAATATACCAGTGTCATTAATATTCATCACTTAGGAAGAAGACAGGTTGCAACACCATGCATAAGTAGCCCATCGGTCGGGCATGGCCTTTACACAATATCTTGACAAATCAAAATCAAGCAGGCAAGCCTGTTGCACCTCCCCCCCCCCCCCCCCCCACCCACCCCAAAACAACCACATCAAACACAAAATGTAAATAAATACATAGAACACACAAA
>LD344205.1:299237-309524 GCA_001465055.1 Ptychodera flava | reverse complement strand
TAATTTCACATGTTAAGGACGTACGTCACTGAAAGCCAAATACAAAGCAGAATATCGCTAGGAAAGCGTTGTCTAATCAAAAATGATCACGTCATATTCCCTAGACAGCTGCAGTTTTCAATACTCAAATATTAAAATAAAAGCAGAACACGTGAACTGTGTCGGCACAAACATAAAATAAGGTCCCCTGGGGGGTTTTTTTGGCATGTTCCATAACTCTTGTAGCTTACTAGAAACAAGTTTTCATTTATATGCTACTGTATTACATTGACGAACGAGATCGTCAAAGCGCATTAACCCCAACGCCGAAAAGATTTAAGTTTCGGGTGATAGTATACTGTCCCATAAAATCATTATACTCGTGCTCTTCTTGTATATAAGTCCTCCCCTACGATAAAATGTCGAGGCAGAAGAAAATTTTGTCATCGCATTAGATGGCTGCGTGTCAAAACATTTTTATCATTAATGTACAGCTTTGAAAAATGTTTGAAGGTAGGGTAATTATGGATGGCAGAATTTTTTCATAGTTCACACGATAATTCCGGCTGAAATACGTACTTCGGAGTCTTTCTATCAAGGCACCAGAATATTCTAAATTAAACGAAAGCACCATAGGGCTCTAAAGATAATCGGAGCATTACATAACGTCGCCCATTCAACAGGGACCTAACGACACAAAATATTGGAGGGCTTTCGCCGATCATTCTTTATCACCGTGCCGTACTGCCATTATGCAACGCATGTCACGGAAACCGGTTCTATAGGGAACCACAAGCAATGACGCAGCTAGTGGAGATTTTTTTTCTAATTTTTTCAAAAAAACCTTTTTGTATTGTCGAAGTACAACAACGCAGGTGAATTTAACGACTCCCTAAAATTACCCTGGAATGAATTATCCTGAAATGTAAAATCGTGAATTTAATCTACGACAAGAAAGCGACTTTACATCAAGTATTTATGGAAATTGTCATTGAAAAAAATTGCATGTTCTAAATCTGCAGTATACCCGTAGGAAATAAAAATGGAAATGATAATTTTTCACTGAATGTAAGTGACATTGTCAAAACGAGCTCCTAATGCACGTTTGATTTGAGTGCCTGCTTGATTCGCTCTATATTCAGTATTTTATGACAAAGTTACAAGTACATACCTTTACCAAAATATGACGACCTTTTACGGCAAAACGAGATCAGATATCTGTCGGAGGAACCCTTAAGACCATTTATATACACATAAATCAAATTCATTTTTACTCACGAGACTTTACACTAGACAAAGTTATGGCGAAAACTTCAGTTACACATATATACTTCAGTCAAACAAAAAATACCGTCAACGCCAACTGTCGTGATTCCTCTGTAATTGAATATTAATTGAGGGATTAGAGGCTTTGTGTCTGAAAAAAAAACTACCAGGATATAAAATATTATGGAGATTGTAAAGTCTATTTCGCAGATACATCACTATTAAGAAACATCACGGGCTGACAAGTTAAGTGGTTTGACAATGCACAGCTGAAAATCTACTCTACATTTCCGACTGCTTAAGTGTACTTCCACGCAACAAGGATTGGATTGCTCCTCCCCATTATGTACACCACATAAACGAACTAGCGATCATAATTTGAGTAACTACATAGACCGTTTTGACATTTTTTCCACAATAGGTGCTATTGAATAATTTTTGGATAGGATGAGAATAAAGACTGTTACGTCACACTCGTAGTTGCACAATCTGTCGCATTATATAGAATTAATTTTCTAGTTTCAAAACACAACTCGTGGACATTTCAACAATAACAGCGCGAACGTTTCTTTTTTCAAATACAGTGACATTTACTACCTTTTATTGAATACGTGAAAATATGGAAAGATTTGGGCGAAAGATACTTTCCACCATCGTTCCTTCTCCTTAGAAATAGCTGTTTCACTCATGAGACGTTTTATTGTCAATAACAGTGCACAGAAATTTTGCTGAAAGGTGATACTTGGAAGAATGGAAGAAAATGTAATTTCTGCTTTTAAGTTGTCTTTCTTGATTTGCGGTCCTCGATAGAAATAATTCTCAATACGGAGCGCAGAAATGCGTATTTAAACGTGTGAGGACATATCTTATACATTATTGTCGTGACTGATTTAGAGTATTCCTGGTGTACGATATCGATGCATTCGGATGTATGCATTCCTGAGTAGAATTTGCAGAGAAAATTAAGTTATTTTAGTCATGAATCGTAAGTATTCATGGCAAATAAAATCTGTTGAACTTGGACTGCAAGCTGTTGTTGACACAGCTTAGGTTTGAATTTACCCAAACATCCTTGTTCGATTTCATCTCATATCTGGATTTACAAACGCATATTATGATTATACTCATTGAACCTCGACCTTTCATTCTCATCTGCCTGTGTTACTTGCAAAAAGAATTGCAAATGCATTGTTCTATAGGCTTCTATAACGACCCTCCAATACAAAAAACGGAGTTGAATAAATTATGTCACAAAAGGTTGCGCTGCAAGTTACATTTTGAAAGTCTTTCCCAATTCTGTTTTAGGGAATAATATTGCTGATATTAATGCAGTGCACTGTGGGTCGCCTGTCGGCAACCGGCGCCCTGCCACTCCGTCCGCTGAGGCTTAGGCTTTGAACAAGGTTTACTCTCATCATAGGCGTTATGGACCAGCAGCAAGACCTACCCACACTCACTTGTTACTGCAAATTCCATTCTGCGCCTACGCGCCCCTTAGACGTGTGTATTGTATGCACGAAAGAATACCTACGCGTACATACACGCGCCTACAGGGCACAGAGCGGAATAAGAGAAGACAGGCGACTGTAGATATACCATAATTGTAAGCGAACTTTAGTAGTATGCGCTAATATATTTGGTCGATCCCTTCTGAGAAAGAAATTTATTGAATGTCTACATTTTGTCATGCAGTTTCTCTCGAATCAATTGAGTATGATTTTATGTCGCGCTTGATTCGCAAATGCATTCTCTAATATGTTATTTGACTGATGTATTCGTCGATATTCAATAACCGGTCTTCCTGAATATTCGTTCAAGTTTCATTAAAATATATTACGAAAATATTGAATATTTTTTTGTAATATTATTAAAAATAAATAGAAGTGGGGCCAGAATACGGGTGCATATGTAGAGAGCGCAGAAAAGGTGCACAGACTATCGAATTTGGACCTCTCACATACGTCAGTGACATTGTGAACGTCGGCTCAGACCACACGCTTGATTTATGAGCCTCCTGGATTCCCTCTAAATTCAGCATTCAATGTCAAAGTTACATGTATAGACTTTTTACCAAAATATATTTACGTTTAACTTCAGTGGTCAGATATCTGTTAGAGAAACCCTTTACCCTCAAAATACATAATCAATTGTTACATGTTAAAAGTTAATTTGTTAGTGTAAGGTTTTGTCGTATGATTGTTATTAACATAAAAAAAATATTACAACACTCATACTCGTGATACTTTAAACTACCAAATATATATCCTTGAAATAATCTAAATGTATTTGAAACTGACAGCTTTGAATGGCATCCGCGTTCACTGCTGCTAAATGCAAGGTTACCGTTCAGTGCTTTGTTCCCTGCTGTTCGCCGTCCAGCTCCTTTAGGGCAAACTATCGCAAGGTAAAGATACATTGTACAAATTCGTTAGTGTTATTGTTATGTCGTTGGAATCGTGGATAATTCGTCTTCGGTTTGCCTAAAGATGCCGCCAACTTGAGTCAAGAATTGAAAACGCGATTGGATGCAATTTTGTATACGATTAAATAGTGAACTAATGTGGGTATAATCTGAAAATGCAAGCTCACCGCCTTTCTTTAATAAGCAAATGTACGTTTTATGAGTCATTTATAAGTAATTTTTAATACTGCAACACTCAGCTAATTAAGGGCACCAAAACCATTTGAGAAATTTGAAAAATATAAAGTTCCAATTCTCCCAAATTGTTTCCTATCGTGTTCAACAAATGACAAAAATACAGTAAAATCCAATCAATAATTTATATATTGAAACAGAAAACAATAATTATAGCACTCATAATAGTGATACAGTAATTCTTAAAGTACCAATTATATACCATTACAATAACCGTACATATTCGAAACTGACAGGTTTTAATATCACTGAAACCTGCTCCTGCTAAATGCACATAAGACGTATTTGGAGGGTTTAAATCATGTCTTAGCCTTGATTTCTGCCTTCAAATCTATCATTGTTATCTAGTGACATCCACTTGTCAAACATGATCAGCAACTCTCCTTTACTAGCTGTTGACTGACAGAAAGCAGTACGGTGCTTCTTCGGAGTTGAGTTTGAAATCTCAGACTGTGTTGCTTTAGAAATGAGATTTTAGCCCGGGCCGATAGCTTAATAAATGGATGCATTTTAGGGATTGTAGGGACAATTAAGAGAGTTAAATAACCATTTCCCAGTTTAAATATTTTCTAGTTTACAACACAGTATTAAATGAATACCGAGATTTCCTGTGCGCACTGCTGTAACTTAAACATGTAAAGCATGACAAATGTCCTTTGACAATCTAAAAAATGAATTATTGGAAAATACATTTTAGTAAAACATAAGTATAGCATTTACAATCATTGCAATAAAATTGTACAAGAGAAATTGAATTAAAAACCAATATGCTTTGAAATACAAATAAATAAATAAATAAATAAACATATATATATATATATATATATATATATATATATATATATATATATATATATATATATATATTATAAACTTTTCTATTCTATTCGAAATTTACCGTAAAGTTCGGTACAGTGCAGGAAACAAAAATAGAAATTCAAACTATAGCTGCCCATTGAAAACCGTTGAAATTAGCTAGCTAGGTCTAAAAGATTGAGACGCAAGCCTTACATATTAACAGCACAAAACAATTTATATTGAATGAAGTTAGTTATATTTTATAGTTGATGTGTTGATAAAATGTTATAATAGATGTGCACCTTATCTTATGATTCTGTACTTCATACACATCTTTTTTCAGTTTCTCTTCTGAATTTATGTAGCTGAAACTTGTGAGTCATCGTTAACGCCACAGCATGACCGACCGAAGATCATTTGTCCTGTTAATATCTGTCTGTAGGCGTCTCTGACATTTTTGTTACTGATACCGTAGAGAATCGGGTTGACGGATCCCCCGATGTGTATCGCAGGGTACAGCAAAATAAAATAGAATGTAAGTCCCTCTGGCCTTCCGAGCGCTTTTAAAATGGCACCCGTCAGTGGCACAGGCATATAGCCGAAGATAATCAACAAGAATACAGCTATCAAAACTTTCAGAGTGCGAATTTCTTGCAAACTTGGTGTCTTGCTGTTGTTTGTCGAGGTTTCTTCCTCCTCACTGTGAGCTTGTACTCGCTTTCTGCTACGACGTATAAAGAGAAATACGGCAACGTAGCTGTAGACGGTGAGTACGATTTGAATTATCATAGAGGCAATCGTGAGCGCCCTGCTGATATTAGGATCACATGGAAAGATGTCCTCGACGTACCTGAACGCATTTGGTCTAGAGTATAGATAAACTTGAGTTGCTATCGGATAACACCAGCTGAACATAAGGGCGAGACAGAGAGTCTTTCTGTTGTTGAATCGGTGGTACTTCTCATGGTGAACTATACAAATATAGCGGTTTATGGCAACGCATGTTGTAAGCCACAGAGATATCTCGAGCAGTATTGGGTGCAGTACTTTGTGAATTACGCAAAAAGAAAAACCAAGTCTCCAGCGACGGTGAAGGAAAGTATCACCCGCCACAGATGATACGAGTATCGGCGAAATCAAGTCTGTGATGCTCAGGTTGAACAGTATCGTGTTGATGGTCGTTCTCAACTTCTTCTGTAGACAGAACACTGCAACAAACAGCAGGTTGCCCAATATCGCCGACGCAGACAGAAACACTTCGATGAAGCCGGTAAGTGTTAATACCCACTCAATTGGAATTCGAGTACGTGAAACAGTGTCTTCGAAGGAAACGTTTGTGCTCGTTGAATTGCTCATGTTGAATTAGCTGCAGTCCTACCTTTGGCAGGAAGTTGTGAAGGAGAGCAAGATTTATGTTTAGCAGAACTTTATGCAAAAATCTCAGGAAAGCTGTGATAGGCTGCACACAAAGTTTAAACCGGAGGTCACGGAGCGCCCACCACAGACGACTTGATCTTTCAGGCTGGCGAACCAATGACGAGAGGATGAAAACATTGGACGTTCGAAGGGGTTTGTACGAAAACAGGAGAAGTATCTGAAGTAAGGGTTTGACGTAATGTTTTACACAAAATACCAGTATTTCCATAAGCAAAAAGTCAATGTTGATTCTCAAAAAGGGAAAGTATTGCCTCTTTCCTATCTGCAATTTGTATTATGTTAAATCTGAAAGTTTGGACGTAACCTTCTTAGTGTCACCTAGGTTAGATGGAAAGATCCATCTTGGTACTATTTTTAGACGCCTGTATGTTTTTTGAAGCTTGATGTACGCTTACACCTCATGCGATTCCAAGTAACATGAACAGAAGGGAAAGTGTCGCAAAAACGATTTTCTGCACTGTGTGTGACGCACAACCATATTCCCCTGGTCATTTTCTTTTGTAAACAGGGACGTATAGTGATGTAAGATCAGAAAGAGGCTCTCGTGCAATCTCAAGTGTTGCCTTCATGAATTCGCCAATGTTGCTTCTTCTGTTTATCTGTGTATGTCCTCAGCCTATTCAAGGTTGCATACAACCTGGCAATTACCTCCGTCACATGTCATTGACTGTGGAATTGAAAATTCATGTCCATTCTCTTTTGTAGTTTAGTTGTTGTATCTGACCTTTAAATTGCGAAAAACGCGATATTTAACCAGAGTTTTGCACCTTCAGAAATTTGAAAGACGTACGTGCCTCTGTTCATGAAAATTGTGCAATAGTTTACTACGTATAATACACGCTATACCTGCTTAATCATCTATTTTAAAAAACGTCATAAAACATTTTCATTGCAATTGAACCTTATTAAAAGAACAAATATATTGAATTTCAAATTGCAGGGAACTTCAACGTGCTTGGGTGATCAGAATAAACGTTTCTGGTGATAGAAAACAACGCCAACTGCATCCATTGCAAGAGCTCTCCTTTGATAGATTTTTTCAACAATTTAACCAAATATGACGTCACTGTCCTCACTTACATAATACGTTCATTGCAGGAAATACCAATCGTTGTACCAACCCTTACATACTGTACTGACGAAAAAAAAACATGTCGTCAGCGTTCTGTGAAGTTTCATCGACAGGAAATGAAATGTGGTACAGGCAATGAAGAATGCCCAAACAGTCAGTGTACGGGTCAATTTTTCAATGGGAGCACGACAACACAGATGATGTTGATTGCGGTACAGTTAACATCGTATTAGGTAAATTTGTTGCAAAATTTATCGAAAGAGAACGTTTGAAATGAATCAAGGTGGAGTCATTTTCTGTCGCCAAACACGTTTTTCCTATCATCCAAGCAAGCACATTGTAATTCCAAGCCTCTCTAACATTAATATTGATGTATACTGAAACAATGAAATCGAATTTTTATTAGACACATACTTAAACAGTTTTATGTTTTTATGTTTTAGGTTCAGTTTTTATTTTTCCCTGTTACCAAACCCCTAGTCCTTGATGAGTGTTTAAGATTGAATCACTGTCACATTGGAAATGTCCGCCATTCAATTACACACAATACATGTCCTATACATTTTGTGTATTGATACATGTAAGACATGATCTACCCTCGTTAAATGCTTTGTGCAGCATAATAACTAACAAATAGATGTACAAGGATACCACTCAGGTCGTTGTACTTGTAACAATTTATACTCGTCAGGTGAGTATGCCATGTCAACTTTTGCTGAGAGAAGTCAATTATCTTTCTTACTCCTTTTTTATATTTTAAGTTGGCTTTGTTTTTTTTTTTGTCAGTAATTATGATAATAAGTGAGAGGTGCCGGGCTGGGATCGTTATGCTTTCAGTAACTGAAACTGACTCCAAGTTATAGGTTGTAAACACCACTTTGGATCTTTATTTCTAAACAGAAACGCAGACAATTCAAAGTCTGCTCTCCGATCACTCAACAAGCGCTCTTCTACTTTCTGAAGAAAGTGTAAAAAAATTAAATCGTTTCCACATATTGCAATGAATACTTAAGACTTTCTTTTTTACTACATATGTACAGGAAGAATTTATGTAAAAAGTGTCCAAAAAGTGCCCTAAAAAGGCGAAGCTTGTTGCAGACGTGTGTGATAACATTAACACAATACATCACTCTCCGTTATCACTATATCTAATTGAATGAAGTGTGTGGTAACACGGAGTCTTACAACTATGTTAAATAGTATAAAGTAAGTAACAAAGCAAGTTCATATCAGAGATTTCTCAGTCTTTACTGTCGGGAAACGCAAGATATCACGCGAATGTCATCGTACGCCAAACATCTGAATCGTGGGAAGCGCATGACTCTAACTTGTGACAAGGGAAGGTCGACGCTTTCGTACTTTCATTATATCGAAGCCGCGCTGGTGACAATATCCGATTGCTTTGCTCTAGCTGCCGGTAGCAGTTCGCAGTTGGCAAGGTATTTTGTACCCCGCCTTTGGTTGTATCCAAAGCTGAAGGCGAGAACGTCGTAAAGCAGTCTAGTTAACGATGTACCATTTTAAACGTCTGCTCATTTTGATTGTACCAGTGAAGGTCGTTCACATTGAAAGCCGTTCGGGCCCTCAGGCAACAACAGTCGAATTAATGCAAAACGTCTTCAATAGGAACACATCGACAACAACCCTCACATGTGTCTGACGAAAAGATCTCGCGACAACAACAACATAAAATGAAGAAGATATTTGACATATTCACTGCATATTTAGCTTACGTGTTCATGTCAGCTGTTGTTGCGCCGGTGTATGATGTCTGTCTACCTGCCTCTTGGCGCAATAACTCCTCAACAGCCTATCGGATTGGCATCAAATCTTGTGCATACATTATGTTGCTAATGGCAAGAGCATGATTGATAGGTGGGTGTTGCTTGCCGTTTGCATAATTAATACTCGTTTACATACTTGTTTGCCGAGAAATCAGACATTCTTGGATGGCATTATTAGGGGTTATTACACGAAGTTTGGGCGATACCGCGTCGTATTCGAGTGATGTGTCCGTACTTTGACGAGTTGCGCAGCAACGAGTCAAAATACGGACACATCACGAGAATACGACGCGGTATCGCCCTAACTTCGTGTAATAACCCCTTTATCATATATGCATGCTTTGGTTATGACTGTTTTCCTACAGACGCTCCGAAATTAGCGACGAAATCAACTTGAAATCGACCTTGCTTCCTTCAGGCTGTACTTGTAAACAGTTGGTTGCTAAGGAGTGATGACAACCGTATCACTTCTTGATATTATTCCGCTATTGGGCCATTCCACTTCAAAGAAGGGTTTATGGAGCACTTTTGAAGTGAACAATTTAAACATTACGATGTCGACACAGGTTTTCACAATTTGAAGAAGATTTATCTTTAGTTTGAAATGACGGTGGATGTAAAACATAGGCGGGAGTTTGTAAAATGGGTGTGTTTTCATGTTTTGATACATAACCTCATCCCTGCGTGAAAGTTATGAGGCCGCGAAAATCGGGTCAAAATACTCGCGCCACGCTCAAACTTTATCGAGTATGAAAAGCTGACAGCACAGAGCAAGCAGCTCTGCGACATCTATGAATACACATACAGTGGATATAATACCCGTACCAGTCAGTTTATCTCGAAGAATTATACATGTCCCCAGACGTCAAATATGCCGAATTTACCATCTCAGTAAGCGGATTTGGGAAAACATGAAGTGAGTACACTGTAAGCTGTAGTGTCGTAACTCGTTCGTGATTTTGTTGCTGTACGGAATAAAACATTTCAAAGGTATTTCCGTCGTCTGCTCGTATATTTTCGTTCCTGGCTTGCCTAAATAGAACTAAACTAAACCTAAGCGAAAGTTTGACTTTCCCTAGATCTTACATTGTATCTGAAACCCGCACCGCATCGGTGCCACCAGACACGATCATGACCTGTACACTGACAGATACAAATCGGGAATATAATGTGCACCTTCAACCTTAGCTATCGCGAGTATTTTCAGTGCGGTTGGATTTTCGTGGCTCATTTACGGCTGTAAACGATGTAATTCACCGCCCAGATACTTTAAGCTCATCAACAGGAAACTTGTC
>LD344205.1:272700-296938 GCA_001465055.1 Ptychodera flava | reverse complement strand
GTTAATAATTAGCTCATTTGCATATTTCATGAAGTTTTATAAGTAGTCATATAACTCCGAAATAACTGCATCAAATGTGATGAAAACTGCTGCATATACTGATCTGAAAGATATCTAACTGTGTTGTAAAGCATTTAGTAGTGTAAAGTTAATTAAGGGTTCATTTGCATATTTAATAGACTTTGTAATTAGATATATAACTCTGAAATTACGGCACCAAATTTTGTGAAACGTGCTACAGATATTTATTTGATAAACATTTAATTGTGCTACGAATCATTGAACAGTGGCAAGTTAATATAGGGATTATTTGCATATTTAATGAACTTTGTAATTAGTGACATTACTCTAAAATTACTGCATTAAATTAAATAAAACGTGCTACAAATGTTGATCTGATGGCTATCTAATTGTCCCATGAAGCATTGAGCAGTGTCAAGTTAATTAACAGCTCATTTGCATATTAAATAAAGTTTTGTAATTAGTGATTAAAATCTGAGAGTACTGAGCGATGTTGGAAAAAACCTGCTTCATTTAGTGATAACATATATCTTATTGTTCTGTTTTTCTTTTTATCCTCAAACCTTCGCCCGCACAAACACCATGCAAGGCATGGGGATACATGCCTAGCGTATCTTCAAATTTATTAGCAAGTTATCGTAATTACATGTAGTTGATATAGCGGAAACATTTTGGCGATAAAGCCGAGGCGTGTGGACGTTTGCATAATAGCGCATTGTACCAATTTTTGGGACGGTCTGACAGCTAATGACACGCAAAAGTTTACTGCTCATGAGGCTGCCGACGATGTGTGGCACTCGGAATGTACAAACCAGACGAACAAATGATTCTATGCTAGTGATAGTATATTGACCCTTCATAATATATCGGCAGCCGACTTTGTGCGCTTCTGTATTTAATTCACTGCATCCATTGGCGGAATTTTCATAATGTAATTTTTGTGACATCTTCCACGATGTTCGTTCATTTGCAATAGCGATGACATATTGTGTCCATATGTATCAGTGATGGAAAACTTCCATGTAAGCTGTATTATGTCAAAAAGTGAACACATAACTTTGGTATTGTTAAAAAGTAGCAAACGACAAAATTCAAGGAATGACATGTAACAGGAAGTATTCAACGTTTATAACACCCACAACAACCACACTTGCGTAATTGTACAAATGCAACAAGTGATATGAAAGTATACTGAACCAATAATAAACTACACAGTAGTGCAAAAAATAAACAACAAAAATAAAGTAAATAAAGAAATAAAGGAAAGATGTAAAAAATGGAATAAAATAAAAACCAAATAAAAAGGAACCCGAAGTCAATCAAAGTCGATCCAAATGAAGCGGTATGGCCACAAACCATATATAAATTAACCAGCGCCTGCATAGCATTACAAACCTAACCTTCATACGGAAAAATGCATCCTCTTCCTGCAACTTGTTCTCTTGGAGTACAGGTTATAGGTAGTAGTGCTTCACGTGCTGTAGGTGCAGCGTTCGAGTGCCTGCTGTGGTATTTGTTGTTATATACAAAAATAGTGCAACCGATTCAATATCATTTTCTCTCTCTATAATTCATCAACAGTGCCACCTACATAGGAACATGGCTGAAAAAGACAAGAAAATAGTTAAAATAAATTGAATTGGACTGAAGGTAGTGAAAGAGAGATGGTTTCAATAATTCTGCCTAAAATGTTCAAGTCCCCATTCTGAATTCTTACCGCCAAAATAATTCATCGCCCCTCGTAGAACGTAACCTTTGAACTAATTTCCTTAAGTACACACATCCTTGACGTCATCAGTTTGTGTCTATACTACTTGTAAAATAGTGCCCTAATTTGCATTTTTCACAAATATATAACAGTAAATTGTGAACTACTGTATCGCGTCTCGTTTTAGTAAGAATTATTCACGAAATACAATTAACTTGGTGACATTTCGGTTATATTTGCAATTGCATCTCTAAACAGATTGACCTTTTTTAATTTGATTCAGGACAATTAACCTGGATGCAACTACATGAATCTAATGGAATATGACTGAAAATAGCTAAATATTGTGGATAAACTACGATACTACTAACTATTGTACAACCGCGGCAAAGCAAGTGCATAGGTAACTGATTGTAATACAAACACTAATAGTAATTAATATGTAGTCTAACTGCGCCTTGTTTATCTATACTTTGTCGCTGTCAGTAAGAAATCTCAGCAGGGTGGCGTTAAATGGTACTGTCTTCAGGAAGTCCATGCCAAGTTGATTTCTTATATTTATGTTTGGCAAGGAGACTTCTCATATCTAAACCAAGCACCCCGTGGTTTATTTGCTCTTTTTAGTAAAATAAAGGTGCCGCTTCTATACTTTAAGGTTTTCCAGTACTTGTTGCTATTGTAGTTTCTGTTTGTATTACAATCAGTTATCTATGCACTTGCTTTGCCGCGGTTGTATGTATAAATATTGTGGGTAAACTGTCAAAGGGTCGACATATGCTCAGAGTCCTCAAACATGGGTACGTGTTCAGTAAACATCTGTTCTACCAAACCTTTTTTGTTAGGGACGCATGATCGAAGATTATATTTTCAAACTCCTTTCTCATCTTTCAATGAGGCATTATGTTACTAAAAATGTTTACCTTGCTCAGAAATTATGTTACTAGTCAGCGTTCATGCCTGCGATAATAATAAATATGCTCCGTCTAAATTCGAATTTAAAAAATACAGATATAAGACAGCGTAATTGCCATTTTTGTGAAAACAGGAAATATATCAGTTGTCGAAGATAAAGTTCATTTTTTAGTGTTTAGTCAACTGTACACTGAATTTCGTCATAAGTTTAACCTGCCTATGTAATTGATTTCCTACAATTTAAAAAGTCATTTCATTATTATCTTCACAGAATGCTGGTATACTGTTTAATTTAGCTGTTTATATTTTATAAAGCGATGTTGAGGAGGGACGAAGCTTTGAAATCAGAGCAACAGATATCCCTGACCTGTTATTGACTTTCAAACTTGTAATTTTCACGTGTCTGTTATTGTTCTTTCTTTAAGTCATGTAAGTGTCACTAGAATGATGGGCGGTGGCCCCTTTCCTTTGAGAAAAAAAACCTACTCGCATAACCGGCTCCGTCGGAAGACGTGGCTTCTTGTGGTCATCGTTACCGTTAATGTTCACCATATATCAACGCACCACCGCCAATGATAGCGTCGTGACTTCCTATATGCCAAAGTATTATCACGACATTGAGGTTTTAGCTCTCTTCCAAATGCTCTTCCTAATCATGCTATGACCACTGTAGATAAAATAAATACCACATATTAATAAAGATACGTTTCAAAAATAAACAGGATACCTTATTAAATGGGCATCGCCAGAAAATGAAAGTAAAGAAAGCAAATATACCTGCCAAAAACGTTCAGATAATGAGTCAAAAGTTTGCAAGAGAGCAAGCAATAATATATTTGAAAACATATAAACATGCTACTTTGCGATGTCGAACATGACTCTAAAGTAGAAGTTGTACTTACTTTATCAACAATGGCTCAAATAAAACAATTGAGAACAATATATAACTGTATTTTTTTTTCAAAATACGGGATAAATAGATGGGAGATAATTACGAACGGTACTATAAGACACCTCGAAAGGTTTGTATGAAACCCCTAAAGAACAAACTAGTGGTTTAAGCATTGTTCATGAAACAGAAAACCAACTTATGTGGCTTGTTCTGGCCGTAATAAATTTACCAAGAATCATATTGTAATCGCTACACAAGAATAAAAATTGCATAACAATTGATGATCTAGAAGTCATACAGCATTTTCCGACGGTTCTGAAATAAAAACAATTTCAATAGATCACTGAAAGGAAACAAGTCTAATTCAATCTCGTTATTTCAAGGTACTTACAAGCTTTTTAATATGGCGCAGCGAAAGATAGCACTGCATCGAATCATAACTAGTGTGCCGCAAGAGTATCACTCCATTAAAAAAGGAGCATGGTGTCGCCTACGTTTGCTAAACAAACTTTGTAGATGCAGGCGTGTCAAGGACGTCGTCATGAATTGACTTGTAACCAATACATCAGAGGAGCAGAGCACAACATGTTGTGTAAGCAGGTGGTTTTCGATACGAATAGCCTATAGACCACCAAACTAAACTTTCAAAGTTAGGCAAAATTACTATGGGTACTGTGGCTTGCAAACAACGGTATTCAATATAAAGGAAAATGAGGGCAACGCCACACATCGGCTCTACCAAGATTGTTTAATATTAAGATATGGTGAATAAAAGGATCATTGCATTTATTTTGTGTGGAATACATGGCGAGACACCGGTGAATCAATAGTGCTTTGACCCTAGTCATGTGAGCTGGGTGTCCGGTAAAACGGTTTGTTAGTCCCCATGGACGAAGTCCGGGGGGGACTTATAGATTGGGTCATGTCTGTCCGTCCGTCCGTCCGTTCGAGCAGATATCTCAGACATGCCCTGGTCAATTTCTTTCAAACTTTGCACAAGGATAGAACCCTACCCCATACAGATGCACGTCGATTTGTTTCACAATGCAATCAAATTTGGCCGTGTTAGAGGACTTTTTAGTTTCCACCTTCATAGACTCTCATATATAAGGCAGCTGTCCATAGACTCCCATGTATAAGGCAGTCCATAGACTCCCATGTATAAGGCAGTCCATAGACTCCCATGTATAAGGCAGTCCATAGACTCCCATGTATAAGTCAGCTCTGCATAGACTCCCATGTATAAGGCCAAGTAAAATAAAAATTTAGTTTCTCATCGTATTCATATAGCAAAAAGGATGCGGTGACACAGTTTTTAGCCCCACGGATGAAGTCCAGGGGGCTTATAGATTGGGTCATGTCCCTCTATTCACGATGATATCTCAGATATTTTGACAAAATGTCACGTGACCTCGGTGACCTTTGACCTCAAATATACATATTTGTCCATAACTCAGTAACCACAAGTGCTACACCCTTCATATATGGTATGATGGGACACCTTATGACGCCACATATTGTACCTCATTAATTATGCGCATATCTAATTTTGAGCAAGACAGTAGAGCTAGAGGTCTGATTTCTGGTATATAGGGACAACTTAGCAATACAATTTTTTTGACGAAAAGTCACGTAACCTCGGTCACCTTTGACCTCAAATATACATATTTGTCCATGACTCGGTAACCACAAGTGCTACAACCTTCATATATGGTATGATGGGACACCTAATGACGCCACATATTGTATCTCATTAATTATGCGCATATCTAATTTTGAGCGAGCCAATAGAGCTAGAGGTCTGATTTCTGGTATATAGGGACAACTTAGCAATACAATTTTTTTGACGAAAAGTCACGTAACCTCGGTGACCTTTGACCTCAAATATACATATTTGTCCATGACTCGGTAACCACAAGTGCTACAACCTTCATAAATGGTATGATGGGACACCTAATGACGCCACATATTGTATCTCATTAATTATGCGCATATCTAATTTTGAGCGAGCCAATAGAGCTAGAGGTCTGATTTTTGGTATATAGGGATAACTTAGCAATACTATCTCTTGCTGATAGTCATTTTACTACCAAAAGTTTTTGATGTTTGTCAGTCTCTGTTGTTACTTGTTTAGTGCCTTTTTAAAATTAGTTTCTGCATGTTGTAATTTGTCTTTTTCATGTTTTAATTTTTCTCTGTTTGCATCCAGTTATTGGGCTATGCCTGTTGGATGTCAGAATGAATAAATAAATAAATACAATTTTTTTGACAAATTGTCATGTGACCTCAGTGACCTTTGACCTCAAATATACATATTTGTCCATAACTCAGTAACCACAAGTGCTACACCCTTCATGTATGGTATGATGGGACACCTTTTGACGCTACATATTGTACTTCATTAATTATACGCATATCTAATTTTGAGCAAGCCAATAGAGCTAGAGGTCTGATTTTTGGTATATAGGGATAACTTAGCAACACAATTTTTTTGACAAGATGTCACGTGACCTCAATGACCTTTGACCTGAAATATACATATTAGTCCATAACTCGGTAACCTCAAGTGGTACACCCTTCATACTTGGTATGATGGAAGACCTTATGATGCCACATTCTGTACCTCATTTTTTATGCACATACCTAATTCTGAGCAAGCCAATAGAGCTGGATGTCTGATTTTTGGTATATAGGGATAACTATAGAATAAAAATTTTTTGATCAAATGTCATGTGACCTCTATGACCTTTTACATAAAATATACGTTTTTGTCAATAAATAAGTAACCACAAGTGCTATGTCCTTTATTTTTAGTAGGATGGGCGACCTTATGACAACACACGCTTTACCTCATTGATTATGCACATATCAATTTCTGGGCAAGCGAATCGAGCTCGATGTCTGATTTTTGGCATATAGGGATTAATTAGCAATATATTTTTTTTTCAAAATGTCACGTGACCTTGATGACTTTTCACTTGATTTTACATATATATGCATAACTCAGTAACCACAAGTTCTATACCCTCCAATTTTGATAGGATCATATTAGACCCTAAAATGTCACATCTTGGACATCATTTATTATCCATATATGTATTTCTTGGCTGGCCAATACAGCAAGAGGTCTGATCTATTTTCCCGATTTAGAACCATAACTTAGACATGCCTCATGTGTTTCAAATTGGAAAAAACAACATAGACCTATGTGCCCATAGATCTTAACATATACACTCCAGTGATACTTCTTAAAGACCACATTTACCTGCCCCATCAAGATTAATACTCCCCTATTTCAAGTGGGGACTATGTCATTGTCAATGATTTGTTGATTGTGTGATTCGTCTTAACGGTGTTTCGGAACCAAAAGTGGGGTTCCTTCATCAGTCGCTCTCTTGTTTTGTATCCCCTCCGCTTGGTTGTGTGGTGAAGTCATCTTCGTCCTCGATGAGCAAAAGCCAGACTCGTTATTGAGAGAGTTAGCCACTATAGACTGGATAAAAAATACAAAGAAAATAAAATATGAAAATATAACTAAATATAAAAAGGATAAAAAAGAAACTTCTTCTTTGCCTTTGAAATTTATACAATTCCATATTCACAATTTCTCTAATGTACATGGTTACCTGAATAGCTGTTCTCCTTATTATCGCCCAGAAAAAACCCTCTTTTTTCAATGTTTGTGTATAATAGCAATGTTGGGAACTGCTAAACGATTGAAGGCAGCTATTCGAGAAAGTTTGGATGCGTCATGATAAACCTAATATGCGGATTCAATGGGCGTACGTCATTGACACGTCAAAGCTACTTATATGAGTAACCCTGGAAAACCATTAGCGAAATTAACATCGTCTTCACAAGAATCTCTGAAGGGCTATTTCTGTTCAAAACTTTGCCCAACAATCAAAATAAGTAGAGGGGTAGGTAGCTAGAAAACCTTGTCTACCCGAGATTTCTAGAAGTAAAGATCAGTTAACAAAAAAATTTCAACAAATCGTGACGGAGGCAGTGAAGATGTTAACTTGTTTTTGATCTTGATTGCATGACACCGTCCCTTATAGCAGCTACTTTGTAATGCGAATTTTTGAAACTCGGCCATCCAGTGTGAAAAGACAAAAAGTTGAATTCTAACATGGAATGTCTGAGCTGACTGAGCTAAAGTTTATAGACAGAAGTATATAAGGAAGAAATAATCATTTTATGACTACTATTTTTTTATGTATCAACACTATCTTTGCTCATTAAGCATTACTTCACGTGAAAACTTTAGGATATTTATATATGTGCATAAAACATTATTGTAGGTTCATTTACTATTATGTTCAAGCACTAAGATATTATGTGTCTGCAATAGCATTTTATTTGAAAACATTAATATATTTTGTGCATAAAGCATTTTTATGAGTAAATTCTACTATTTACAGCTCAAACTGTCCAGTATAAGTAGTATTTTATGTTAGAACAGGACATTATATGCGTAAAGGATTATTTGTTGTGCCTTTGCTATGATTACTATGCACATACTGTTATCTTAGACTTGAACAAAATTTACAAAATGCGGGGGGATCTAAAAAATGACGTTGCAAAGGGGAACTTGAACATTTATTGAATATCACATTCCTTTTCAAATACCCACTGGCACTTTCATTTCCTGCCATGACCAGTGTTTTGCGTCCTTCAGGCGTAAGTTTTATGGTATATTAAACTATTTATTCATTGATCCAAGCAGCCAACTTGAGTCAAAAGACTTAGGTTGTTATGATTTCTACTTACCTAACCCCTTTGTTGTGCAAAACCTCCTCTATAATGACTGAAAGTCTCAACTGAACCTTTCAAAAACTATTTGGGAGATAACTTATTTGATAATATTCACCAATTGACAATACATCGGGTCTAGGTCAGTATCAAACGTTCCGCCGTATTTACATTTTTATTTCGAGGACTTTGACAGAATACCAACTATTCGGAAAAGTGCATATTGTCATTAATTATAACTGGCAGGTTCAGGTCAAACAAACTTTGAATAACAATTTTGGAGACAATAACCAATGTTTTATTTGTAGTTTCTTCACAGCTAACAATGTAAAGTGAATCAACATTTGCAGTGAAATTAAAAAATCAAATTTCTTGCACACACATGTACTTGTAACCACCTTATTCTAATCAAGTACATTAATATCAATAATCGAACTTCTATAAATACACAGATTAAGATAGTTTTCTATTGTGTTATGTAGGTCATTTCCCCCACACTCATCATGACCTGAGTTCAATTAGTCTAGAACATTCTCAAGGTCACTGCCCTTAATGACCTCACAACCTTGAATTCAATTAGTCATGTTTGGAATGTTCTGGAAAGTTAATTAGTTGTGTAAGAGAGATAATTTTAGAACAGTAATTAGCATGTCAATAAAAGTTATAGATTGTTCTTATATGCCTTTATGTAAGCACATGGGTATAAAAGGGACGTGCACAGCTTCCAGTCAGACTTTGGGGATCGTGTCTCTTGTGTGTTACTAAACTCCAGCAGTAGTCATTCTCAAGACTTTTCAAGACCTTTACTGCCAACGCTGGATTTATGCTGTGGACTTTGTGCAGCTTCAAGCCTGCAAGCCAAAGGACTGCTCATTCATCCGACTGACTGTTACAACTCTGAGACTGGAGCTTTGCCGTCCCAGCTGAGATAAGTAGTCTGTACACTTTTAAAGCTTGTACTCTATCCCTGACTTAGCAATTAGATTTATTTTCGTAATAAATTTTGTTTAAACGTTAACTGCTGAGTTCACCCTTTTGTTCGTTTTCTCTGCACGTAACAATTGTATAAAAATATTCATATTTTCCTCTTACACTACAATGTTTAATGGATCAACATTTTCTTTGAAATTCCAAAATCAAATTTCCTGTACACATACACACATGTAACAACCCTCTTCTCATCAAGTACAATTATGTCAATTATTGAGGGCCATATATGCACAAATATTGCAAGTTTTAAATCGTGAAAAATATTCACAGTTTTGTCATAGACCCACATGTATAGTCGATCAACATTTCCGGTGAAAGTCCAAAATTAAATTTTTTGTACACATGTGCAGTTGTAAACACACCATGCTAACAAGTTTATATCAGTTATCAAACGTCTCTAGATTAAAAGATATTGCTAGTTTTATATTGGAAAATACGCGTTCATAGTTTTCTCATAGATTACCATGTATAGTGAATCAACATTATCGGTCAAATCCAAAAATCAACTTCTATGCACAGGTTCACTTTTTACCTGATTCTTCAAGCAAAGTAGATTTACATGAATTATCACGCATATAAATGTCCAAAATTATAGGTTTTTGGGATTATAGTCATGACATGGGTTTGTTCTTGACTTAGGAGTGAAAGCACTCCTTGATAATATGACATAGGTATACTTTCAACAAAAGGCTTGTCCGCACTCCCATTAGGGTAAATGCTTATTGGTTGTAGAAATACGGAAATGCTTTTTTGCGATATTGAAAAACACAGAAAGATAATTCATAATCATCAAATGCGTACTCGCATTTTTAATAATCCTCGCGTTTTTAGCAGGTGAAAATTCGCTTTTTTGCGTTAAAAGTAGTTTGGGTGGCTATTTGTTGTTCACCATTGTGTATTTGCATGTGGGCTGGATGGTAGACTAACCATTGTTTTTTCTTGCCGTCAGCATATGTAAACACAATAAATTTATATTTTGTAATATCATAAACAAGAAAGTCCATGCAAGAAAAACATGCAGGCTTCGCTCAAAAGTGGAAATGGAATATGCACTGGTTTCTCAAAATATGCACAAAAGTTCCGATGAAAATTGATTGAGTATCAAAATGTTAAATAAAATCGTTTGTCAAAATAGTTTGAAAAAAATTTTGAAATATCGATTGCTCTTTTGGGTTTCAAAAGTATTACGTGTTCGATGAGTAAAAATGTCCAGCAAAATGAAATGTGGTACGCAGTCGATTTTATTTGGCAATAGGTAAAACTGCGGGGGTTAAGAAAATGTTTAAACAATAGCAACATAGCAAATGACAATATCAGTCATTAGCAAATTAAAGTAATTGAGTTCAACACATTCTATAGGTAAAATGAAATGCGAATCTTGCTTTGTGAATCGTTTAAAATGGAGGAAAAATTCACAAAATTGTCATAAAATATCATTGTTCATGCTCATATTTGCGTTTTGAGTTCTTGTTTCTTTAGATGTCCATTTCTACTCATGGTTATTGTTCCTGGCGCGTCAACAAAACGTCTTGACATCCAACACGTAAGGTATTATATCTTCTGTAGTTTCTGTAGTAGTTCTTTATTTTGGTTGCAATCATAAATGTTCGTTGCAATTGACTGTGATACTTTTTATGTTAATTTTTATGTTAATGTAAATTTGAACTTACTCTTCGGCAATGCAAATCTGAGCTGATAACCTCCGGTCATTAAAAAGTAGTTTTCAGCGATGAATATACTTGAACAGACACCGTGAAATTGGACCTCTCGTGAAAACTGGTGGACTTGGTTTTCGGTTCAAATCTCACCAAAGTCCTTCGAGATGTACACCTTCGTTTCTCCATAAAGTGAAATGGAGCAGTAGAGCTGAATAATAACTTCATGGAACAACCTTGATATCTGTGATATGTGAACATGATTAATTGTTCGATGTTTAAAGATATGCAGACGCCTTATTGAACGCATGATAATGCATTAACTTGACATCAACAACCTTTGAGAACAATAGTATTACTGCTATACGTCACATTGACTCTTTCCAGGGACTCAGAGGACAAGGCTGCCGTTCGCTTTTTTCAGAGACAGTCTCGCTTCTACTGTCTACTAGTATGCGGTAAGGGAAGCACTTTTATGCGTGCGTTTCATATTTTGAGAACTCAAAGTAGATATCTAACATAGGAAAGATTCAATCTAGTTGTGACACTGCTTTCCTATTTGTCGCAACAAACACAAATATTACTAATATGTTAACAAGATTTCAATTCGGCATTATTATTTACAACTTTGCTTCCCTCTCTCCCTTCTATTTTTCATTCCCCCTCTCTATCTGGCTCTCTCTCTCTCTCTCTCTCTCTCTCTCTCTCTCTCTCTCTCTCTCTCTCTCTCTCTCTCTCTCTCTCTCTCTCTTACTTTAAATCTCTATCCAAAGTAGGCGGCATATTCGTCTTCATGATATTTACTATCAATCGACATATTGGTGTTAGGGTTCGGAGGATCACTCGCAAATGAAATAATGTCTTCTCTCGTGTCTTTCACTGAATGATGGACATACCAGTGTGGTTTGTTTGGTTTGTTTTGCAAAAAAAACCCCGAAAAAATAGAATATGTTTATTGATCGTTTACATTCAGTAACCTTTTGATTACATAGCTAGATTCAGTACTAAATACTCTAACTGTTGTTTTCGGGAAATAAAGCAATGTTTGGTACTCTAGCATAACCCCAATATAATCGTTAGTTTTGAAAATGAAAGTGGGACAAAGGTATTTATTGGTGGCAAAACTTACGTTCCTGTCTATCGAAAGACAGCATAACAGGAAAGCATCTCTAGACATCGGTTTTCTTCTACGATTTTTCGTTGAATTCCACGAGGAAATACTATGTGAAGACGTTTGTAGTCCAACGCGAATCTACTGTTTGTTCACATTTTCACCGAAAGGGGGTTTACAATCAAAACAACCATTTACGGTTTTGTATGTGTGTGTTGGCTATTTTGTTTTTTTTATATTCATTTGCTGTATTCCTTTGTCGATAGAGTAAGGAGACAGGAGCTTTTATATTTCATATCGGACTGATGTCTTAGTTAATGTTCAAGAATAGTTTCTGAATTTTTCGCCTTTCAGTTTTCTTGTTTTCATAATTTTTCGAAATTCTTTTTCATGTTGCTGCCAGTTGTTCGTCAGAATTTTCTTATCGAGCCACCAGAGGATTCCAAACAAAATGAGAGCACCGGATGATTCTGAAGAAAATGAGAGCATTTTGTACCATCGCTCATTCAACAAGGACCTAACGAGAAACATTATTAGAAGCTTTTGACTGGTAATTCTTCATCTCTTTGCCGTACTACCATTATGCACCGCATGTAAAGGAAAATGATTTTATAGGAAACCTAAAGTAATGATGCCGGCAACCGAGATAATCTTTCAGAGTTTCGACACCGCCAAGTTAGTATTGTCGACGTACAACAATGTATGCGCAGTCTCATGACTCACTAACTTTACCGAAGACGCTCATGTATTATCCTTAACTGCAACATTGTTAATATAATCTACGACGACCAGAAGACGACTTTACACCAAGTCAATATGGAAATGGTTATTGAAAATAATCTTTTTAATGTTATAAATCTGCAGTATACCGGTAGGAAATAGAAATGGACGTAACTGATAATTTCTCATTGAATGTAAGTGACATTGTCAACATCAGCTCCTATAACACATTTGATTTGAGCGCCTGCAGGTAGGGAGAATAATAGAATCTCACACCCCCAAGGACCTGGGATCAGATTTCTCACACGAGCTGGGGATATTTTGTCTCACACGAGCCGCAGGCGAGTGTGAGACAAAATATCCCCAACGAGTGTGAGAAATCTGATACCAGGTCCTTGGTGTGTGAAATTCTTTTTCTCACATGACCACAAAATGCGTTAAATTCATATTGGACACGTACAATATTATCAAAAATCGAGACAACTCTGTTGTCTGCCACTGTACTTTGACCTGCTTACTTTGTAGTTCTAGTCCGTGTGTTACTCGTCGTGCAATTTGATACCATTTTGCGCGTGGAACAAAGCAGACTGTTTATCATCTAATCAGAGCTCGTGTAATATTTACTGCAGAGTTTGGGACGGTTTCTGAGAGTGTGGGATCAATTTTTCCCACACTGTCGATCCCGCACTCCCAGCAGCCAGGAATGTGAGAAATAATATTCAGTCATTACAGTCAATGGTGAGCATGCATTGAATTAATTCTTAAACCAGTCAGTGAAATACAGAAGTCTGGTGGTTTCGAAGATAATTCGAATGTAATTCCTTCAAGAAATACCGAGTTCAGTATGTTCAAAAGACATAATAAGTTATTACATATTCATTCATGTGACTCATGTGACTGATATCTGGTACATATACAAAAAAAATGTTATCAAGTTTATTTTCAGCTGTTTACAAGTCGAGATTCTTAAAGTACCAAATATATACCCTTGAAATAATCGAAAATTATTTGTAACTGACAGCTTCCAATATCATCGATTCCCACTCCTGCTAAATGCACATGTTGCCCTTCCATTAATCCTTGCGGTTCGCCGACTAGCTCTTTTTGGGCAAACTCTCGCAAGGAGAACATACAAATTCTATTGTGTAATAGTTTTTACGTAATAATAGTTGCTAATTTGGTTTCGATTTGCCTAAGATTTCGCCAAGACGAATCGAGAATTGAAACAAATGATACAAACACAGTAAAGTCCAATCAATGGTTAACGTATTGACACAGAATAAAATCATGCATGACAGAAAACAGTAATTACAGCACTCACAATAGTGATACAGCGATATGGTGATACCAAATATACACCATTAAGATAATTGTAAATAATCGACACTGACAGCTTTCAATATCATCGAAGTCTACTCCTGCTAAATGCACATAAGACGTATTTGCAGGGTTTTAATCATGTCTTAGCCTTAAGGTCTACCTCCAAATTTATGAATGTAATCTAGTGACATCCACTAGTCTAACGTGTCCAGCAACTCTCTTTTACTAGTTGTTGATTGACGGAAAGCAGTAAGGTGCTTCTTCCGAGTTGAGTTTAAAATCTAAGATTGCGTTACTTAAGAAATGAGATTTTCACATGGGACGATAGTTTAGATGAATGTATGTAAGGGATCGTGGAGACAATTATGAGAGTTAAATAACCATTTCCTCTTGCATGGATCTAAGAGAATGAAGAGCTCTGGTTCTCTCTACCATTTAAGTTCTAGTTCACAACATAGTATTGAAGGAATGCCGAGATTTTACGTTAGTGTTCGCGTGCGCACTGATGAAACTTAAACATGTAAAGCATGAAAAACGTCCTGTAGCTATCTATAAAATCCATTATTGAAATGTGAATTTTAGTAACACATAATAAGTATAGCATATCCTGGCAATATAATGGTACAAGAGAAATTCAACATTAAGGTAATATATACTTTGAAATACAATAAGATATATATTCTGTTTTATTCAAAATGTTTTGTAAAGTTCTGTACGGTGCAAAAGAGAAACCTATTACACTGATAGAAATTCAAAATATGGCTGCCCATTCATCAGCATGTAAAATTAGCAAGCCAAAAAATGACGCAAACCTAACATATTTACAGTACAAACAATGTAAGGAATGAAGTATGCTACATTTTATACTTGATATCATGAGATGTTGAACTTGATGAAAATGACATCATAGATGTGCACCTTATCTTTTGAATCTGTACTTTAGACATCTTTTTTCAGTATCTCTTCACACTTTATATAGCTGACACTTGTGAGTCATCGTTAACGCCACAGCATGACCAACCGAAGATCATTTTTCCTGTTAATATCTGTCTGTAGGCGTCTCTGACATTTCTGTTACTGATACCATAGAGAATCGGGTTGACGGATCCCCCGATGTGTATTGCCGGGTACAGCAAAATAAAAAAATGCTAGTCCCTCCGGCTTTTCCAGCGCCTTGAAAATGCTAGCGGTCAGTGGTACAGGTATGTAGCCGAAGATAATCGACAGGAATACAACCATCAAAACTTTCAGCGTGCGAATTTCTTGCAAACTTGGTGTCTTGCTGTTGTTTGTCGAGCTTTCGTCTCCCGCGCACTGTGAGCTTGTACTCGCTTTCTGCTGCGACGTATGAAGACAAATGCGGCAAGGTAGCTGTAGACGGTGAGCACAATTTGAACTGTCATGGAGGCAATTGTGAACACCCTGCTGACATTAAGAACACACGGAAAGATGCCCTCGACGTACCTGAATGCATTTGGTCTAGAGTGTAGATAAACTTGAGTTGCTACCGGAAAGCACCAACTAAACATAAGGGCAAAGGACAGTGTCTTTCTGTTGCTGAATCGGTCGTACTTCTCATGGGGAACTATACAAACGTAGCGGTTTATGGCAACACAAGTTGTAAGCCACAGAGATATCTCGAGCAGTATTCTGTGCAGTACTTTGTTAATGACGCAAAGAGAATAACCAAACCCCCCAGAGACCCTTAAGGAACCCATCATCCGTCAAAGACGATACCAGTATCGGCGAAATCAAGTCTGTGATGCTCAGGTTGAACAGCATCGTGTTGATGGTCGTTCTCAGCTTCTTCTGTAGACAGAATACTGTAACAAACAGCAGGTTTCCCAATATCGCCGAGGCAGTCAGAAACACTTCGACCAAGCCGATTAGTGTTAATACCCACCCAGGTGGAATTGCCGTGCCTGAAAAAGTGTCTTCGTATGAAACGTTTCTGCTCGTTGAATTGCTCGTGTTGAATCGGATGCATTTCTACCTTTGAGTGGAAGTTGTGAAGGAGTGCAAGATTTATATCTGGCAGCACTTAATGCAAAAATCTCAGGAAAGCTGTGATAGGCTGTGATATGCAGCACTGTGGGGGGCACATAAATCTGAAGCCGGAGGTCACGGAGCGCCAACAACAGATGGCTCGATCTATCAGGCTGGCGAACCGACGACTAGAGGATGAAAACATTAGATGTTCGAAGGGTTTTTCACGACAAAGTACTTCAAGTAAGGTTTATATAAACCTTAGATGTGATGTTTCACACAAAATATTTACATGAACGACAAGTAGAGCATGGCCCCTTTCCAATCTAAAAATAATAATATATCGGAAAGTTCGGACGGAGCTTTCTTACCGCCATCTAGATAAGATGGAAAGATCCATCTTTTGTGATGTTTCGGACGCCTGTATGGTGTCTGTAGTCTGATCTACACTTACGCCTAATCCACATAAAGAGAAGGGAAAGTGTCATAAGCCGATTGTCTGTACTGTTTCTGTCGCACAATTGTATTACCGTTGTCATAATTGTATTTGACTAGCAGAGGCTTATAGAGAGATCAGAACGAGACTCTCGTGTAATATCAAGCATTGCCGTCATGAACCGGCCAATGTTACTTCTTGTGTTTGTTTGTCTGTCAGTTTCTTCTTCCTATTCAGATTTGCATACAACCGGTCAATTACCTCCGTCAAATTCGATTGACTATGTGGTGTTGAGAATTAATGTTCCTTCTCTTCTGTAATGTAGATGTGATATGTGGTATATAAATGGCGAAAAATCTCAATGTTTAAGCAGATTTGTTGAAGTGCAGCTTCAGAGACTTGAAAGATTTACGTACCACCATTCATGAAAATTGTGAAACGGTTCAGTACACCCTAGACCTGCTAAATTATCTATTTTTAAAACGTCATAAATATTCATTGCAATTGAACCTTATTATAAGAACACATATAGTGAATTTATATAGTGAGCTTGGAATTACAACGTACTTGGGTAAAACGTTTCAGGCGAATCGGATAGAAAATTTACGCCGATTGCATCCATTGCAAACGCTCTCCTTCGATAGATTTTGCAACAATTTAACCCAATACGACGTCCCCTGTTCTCACTTACAGAACACGTTAAGTGTTGGAAATACCGATCATTTTACCAACGCGTACACACTGTGGAGAGAAAAAACGTATCGTTGGCGTTCTGTAGTTTCATTGAAGGGAAATGTCATAACGGCAATGAAGAATGCTCTAGCAGTCAGGCGGGTTTTTCAATGGCAAAGCGGCGTCGACGCGATGTTTACTGTCACCGGACACAGTGAACGTCTTATTGGGTAAAATTGTTGCAAAATTTGTCGAAGGAGAACTATTTTAATGAATGTAATTGACGTCATTTTCTATCGATAGAAACGTTTTTCTTATCACCAGAGCACGCTAAAATTCCAAGCTATTTTGAAATTCACTATAATGAAATTTTATCAAGCTGCTATGAATTATTCCCATTAATTTCATAATAGGGCTGTTCACAGTTTACGTCATTGTTCTCTCATTAATATTCAAAAATAAATATTTGTCCGCATTTTTAGATTACGCTTTTTAAAATTACCACGTAAAAACGACGAAAACACATTTTAGTATGCGACTGCTATTGTAAAATGAATACTAAAAGGCATATTCACGACTCAGAGTACAAGCTGCAAAGACGGCCATGTATGCAACATTGATAAAATTTGTCCGCATTTCAAGCTGCGTGTCCGATGTCGCACACGTACAGCTATATTTAGTAACAAACATGTAACCGTGAACAGCGCGATTACATCACATTCGCTCACTCACATTAATATTTATGGAAACTGAAACATTGAAATCCAATTTCGTAAGACACATGGTGCAAAGGTTTTCCCTTCGAAAAAGTTCCTAATTATGGTTAGATTAATTTAATGTTTACTGCAACCATTGGCACCAATTTATTGCAGTATACGCATTTCGAAAATGTAACATTTTGTTTCCCTGTTACAAATAACCGCCTGTCCTTGATGAATATTCAGTATTGTAAGTCTGTCAAAATGGAAATGTCCACCAGTTATTACACGCAAAAATGTCATGCATATTTTGTGTACGAATACTTGTAAGAAATGATCTACCCTCTTTAAGGTAGTATGCGCCTCGAAAATGAAAGCCTTAAACTTTTGCTCAAATTGTTCTCAAGAAATATTTCAGCCATTCTCTTTAAATTTAAAATCAAGACTAAAAATTGGGGGTCACCGTGCAAAGTTCGGTACTAGAGACACAAATGAAGTTAGATTGGCCGGTAGTTAAACTTAAAAATGGCTGCCTTCCCTGTGTTCACTCTATGAAAAATAAAAATTATCGATTTTCGAAAAACTAAGATTGTGAACCCCGACAAGTGGTAGATCAGTAAAGAATTGTAGAAATTTGCGAGACTGAATATCTGTCCCCGAGGTGTATTCTACCTTAAGTAGATTTGTTCAGCATAGTTTCTTACAAACAGATATTCAAGGTTACCACCCATGTCGTTGCACTTGAATAAATATCTATTCTTGAGGTGCATATGTGATGTCAACCTTTGATGAGAAGTCAATTATCTTTCTTACTCCACTCCCTTTTTTAATGTTTTAATTCGTTTTGTTTTTGTCAATAATAATAGTAAGTGAGATGTACCCGGTTTAGGCTAGGATCGTTGTGCGTGAAAGTCAGTATAGTAACTGAAACTGACGCCAAGTTATCGCTTGTGAACACCACAGTCCTTTTATTACTAAACAGAAACGGAGACCATTCAAAGTCTGCTCTCCGATCTCTCAATAAGCCCTCTTCTACACTCTATAGAAAGTGTACAGAAACTTAAATCGTTTGCAAATCTACATATTGTAATGAAGGCTTAAGACTTTCAATTTTAATAACATTAGTACGGAAAGAAAAAGTGTACAAAAAGTGTCCTAAAAAGGCGAAGCTTGTTGCAGATGTGTGTGATTACATTAAAACAATATGATATCAAACGGAATGTAGCGTGTGTAAATATGAAGTCTTACAACTAGATTCAATGGTATAAATTTGTCATGATAACAAAGCGAGCTCATATCAGAGCTTTCTCAGGTTTTAACATTCGAGGAACGCTAGATATCACGTAAATGTCATCATACGCCAAACATCCGATTCGTTGGAATCGCGTGATTCTTGTGACAAGGGAAAGGCCGATGCATTCCCACTTTCATTGTGTCTAGGCCGCGATGGTGACCATCTCCGATTGCTTTGCTCTATCTGCCGGCAGTAGTTGGCAGTTTTCAAGGTATTGTGTACACCGCTCTTTGATTGTATCCAAGGCTGAAGGCAGGAACATCAAAAAGCTGTCTAATTAACTGTGTGCCCTTTTAAATGCCTGCTCACTTCGACTGTACCACTGAAGGACGTTCGTATGACAAGCCGTTCGGGACCCGCCGGCAACAACAGTCGAACTAATTCAAAACCAATTTTTTTTAAGGAATACACCGGCAACAACGCTTACAAGCGTCTGACGAAAAGAACTGGGACAACAACAACATAAAAGGAGCAAGATACTTTGTAAATATTCACTGCATATTTTATTTATGTGAGCTGTTGTTGCACCGGCGTGTGACTGTATTACTGTGAATGTGTGTCTACCTGCCTGTCTGTTGTCGCGATACCTCCTGAACGGTCAATCGGATCGGCATCAAATTTTGTGCATAAATTGTGTTTGATAATGGCAAAATACGACTTTTCTGTGGGCGTTGCTTGCCGCTTGCATAATTAATTAATACTCGTTTGCCGAAAATCAGGCATTCTTGAATGGCAGTATTATGGATCCCCTCACAGCTGTCAATCAAGAAACAATGTGACATACTTCAAGGTCATGTAGAAATGTTTGATAATTGTTCTGTTTCTTTGCATATTTTATGCGTTTTCTTTATTAGGGCTATGTATCTGGATTTACTCAATGACTTACTATATCATTTAATGAAGATACTATACGACAGGTGTGGAAGTCATTTTGTATTTTTACTCAGAGCTTATTGCTAATTTAGGCACTATTTTAAAAGTGGTAAAGTCACAAACTGATGACGTAAAAATCGCCATGCACAAAACACAGACGCTTTGTAATTACGACACTGAGTAACTATTTACATTATAATAAAATCAATTTTAACTTCCTTTCAATTACTTCAATATTTTTCGAATGCTTTTGCGTCGGTTGAAGCACTGAGGGGGCAGGAATTGTGGTTATCTGACAAAATTGTCGGATTGGAGTGAGCAGGAGTGACCGAGGTTCCGAAAATTTGGTCAGAGCCTACCCGATTCCTTGCTCAAATCGTCCTTCACCCAACACTTAATCAAGTGTTTCGATTAATTCATGTCGTGGCGGCAATAATGTCGTCTCCTTCCGGATACAATATCACCTATCTTACATTGTATTCACCATGTCTGTTGTCATGTACAAACTGTAAGCGACTACCATGGCCTGAGAGACAACTTTTCAATACAGCAATTGCCAAAGGCGGTGCATTGACCATTATTACGTTACATATGTAAGGGTATATTCAAATCCAAATAACCAATATGACAGCCAAACAAACTTAGTTTGTTTTCATTTGCATTACTTCCCCTAGATACTGAAATTCACACCTGTATATACATAACTTCAACCTCTGTTTTTGATTTGTTTTAATTTTTGTCGAGAATTTCTTTCCTTTATCTCTGTGATCATGTGTTCCGACAAATTGGTGGGCCCGGCTGTATGGTAGAAATTTATGAATCGACTGTTTAAAAAATATATAATGCTTTATCTATTTATTCGTACAGGTTTCTCTATTATTCTGATAAATGGAGAGTTAATTCCTTGTCGTCAAAGTCTCATCAGTTCTCTGATTTGACTGTCAATCATTCTCTCCATTCATTTCTTTGAATGAGAATTGTGTTCTGAACCACATTTTGAAGTCTCATGCATTCGTCGTCTCAAAATATAATGAATTGTATAGAAAGTCGATGTATACTATGTAATCGGGAGTACCCGCTTGGTTCCTTTTAACTAATCCTTTTTAACTTTCAAAACAGTTATGTTTCGTGGTTTTTTATCGTTCGTTTTTCTCGCTGCTTTTCTAGTCTGGCTGCTTTATTTGTTGTCTATAATGTGTATCTATTCATACTTGCCCGTGTTCTTTTTATTATTATTTTTTAAATCATAGTAAGATATGTATTTTTGATATGGGATGTATAGATTCCTGAACTAAATAAATAATAAAAAAAAATTATCCTCAAACCTTACCCCTCACCAACAATATGGAAGGCATGTGACGACATTCCAAGCGAATCTTCAAATTCATTAGCAAGTTATCTTTATTAGTTCATGTAGCGGAAATATTTTGGAGATAAAGCCGGGGCGTGTGGATGTCACTTGTTCGACATATATATTTCAACTCTTTTTCCCTTTGAGTTAACAGCCTCTTTCATTGTTCCTACGTTTGCATAATAGCGCATTGTACCAAAGTTTTTGGACGGTCTGACAACTAATGACACTCCAAAATTTACTGCTCAGGTGGACCCCACTGATGTGTGACACTTAGAATGCACAAACCCGACGAACAAATGATTCCGTGCTAGTGACAATATATTAACCCTTCATAACATGTTGGCAGTCGATTTTGTTCCCTACTGGAGTTAATTCACTGCACTAATTGGTGGAATTTTCATAAAGTCATTTTTGTGACATCTTCCACGATTGTCGTTCATTTACAATAGGAATGAAATATTGTATTTTACACGTATCAGTGATCGACAACTTTCATATAAGTTGTATTATGAGAAAAAGTGAAAGCATTGTTAAAAGTAGCAAACGAAAATTTCAACGATTAACATGCAACACATATAACATCCTCAACAACCACACCTTTGCGTCGTTGTGCAATGCGACAAATGATATGATAGTATACTGAACCAACAATAAACCTGTACAACAAACACTGCAATGAGAAAGGAATATAATGAAGAAAAAATAAATGAAATAAAAAGCAAGGTGTGATTGACTAAAAAATGGTAATGAAATAAAAATTGAATAAAAGGTAACCTATAATGTGTAAATAAATTCAAAGTCGATCGAATTGGAAGAGAATATATCAACCAGTGCCTGCATAGCATTAAGAACCTAACCTATATATGTAACATTGCATGTCCTTCTTGCAACTTGTTCTCATGGAGGAAAGGTTATAGGTAGTGGTTCACATGCTGTAGGTGCTGTGCTCGAGTCCTGGTAGTGGTATTGGTTGTTGTATGAAGAAAGAGTGCAACCAATAAAAATCACTTTCTGTCCGTGTAATTAGTCAACAATGCCTCCCACATAGTCACACGGCTTAAGAAGACACGGTTAGAGTTAGAATAAGTGGGACTGGAGTGAAAATAGTGAGATCTGGGACCCTTCCTTTCAATCATTTCCCCCTCGGTTTCCGAGCCCATAAATATCCAGATAACATATCATTGTCACTTGACAAGACTAAAAATCGCATAACAATCGATAATCTAGAAGTCACTAAACATTTCCTGAGGGTTTTTGAGAAAACCTTTTCCAAGAGATCATTAAAATCAATAACGTCTAATTTTAATCTTGTTATTTCAAGGGACTTTAAAGTTGTTTGATAGGGCGCAGCGAGATAGCACTGCATCAAATCATTACCAGTGTGCCGCAAGAGTATCACTCTATTAAACAAGGAGCATCTCGCACACGTTTCCTAAACGACCTTCGTAAGTGCAGCCGTGACAAGAACGTTGTCATGACTCGACTTGTAAGCAATACATGACAGGAGCAGAGCATGGCGTGTTGTGTAAGTCTGCGGTTTGCTGAACTAATAGCCTATAGACTATTAAACTAAACTTTCAAAGTTAGGGAAAATCAATATGGGTACTGTATGTCAAGTAAACATTGATATTCAACAGTATAAACGATGATACGTCTACTGTGCCTTCGAAATTATACAGCTCCATATTCGCACTTTCTGTAATGTACATGTTTTCCTGAAAAGCTATTCTGCTTAAGCTTATTAGATCTTTTATTATGCTTATTATATATTTTATGCCGATGACTCAAATCTGTACATGTCTTTTCGACGTGAAAATTACCATGTTACTTTAAGTAATCTTGAATCCTGTGTCTCAGATGTCAGAGCCTTGATGTCCTCAAATTTTTTACGCCTTAATGATGATAAAACAGAATTTGTAATTTTCTCTAAAAATTTTGACTTTTATTCAAGTCTTGAGCGAAGTCTTCGTATAGGTGATGCGCTGATTTCAACCCAATGTCAAGCAAAGAGCCTTGGCGTCATTCTTGATTCCGGTCTCACTATGAAATCTCATGTCAGTCATATTTGTCGCTCTTCCACGGTCCATATTCGACGCATTGCCCTCATTCGTAAGTACCTATCCAGATCTGACACTGAACAACTTATGCATTCGCTTGTCTCCTCGCGTATCGATTCTTGTAATTCTTTGCTGTATGGCTTACCACTGTATTTGATTAATCGCATTCAGCATGTTCAAAATGTAGCAGCCAGAGTTATAACTCGGTCAAAGCGTTCTGATCATATTACACCATTTCTGCAGGAACTTCATTGGCTACCTGTACACCAGCGTATCATTTACAAGATTTTAATTATTACTTTTAAATGTTTATATGGTGCTGGTCCACAATATCTGAGAGATTTAATAAGTTTTCATGTACCTAGGCGCAAACTTCGTTCTGCGAACGATTTTAAACTCAATACTTTCATGACGAAGACAAAAAGGTATGGTGATAGGGCGTTTTTATGGAACGAGCTTCCAGTGAATATTCGTTCTTGTAATAATTTTAATACTTTTAAACGTATGCTTAAGACACACCTTTTTAAATTGGCTTTTTCTTTTGATTATACTTTTTTTATGATTTTGCTAGTTTTAACTTTCTCGATCAATTATATTTTTATTAGTTATCCATTTTCTTATTGTAATGTATCTTTTAGCGGCTGTAATCACTTTTTCTGTGGAGTTTGTCGCTTTACAAATAAATTATTATTGTACTTGGGCCTCAGCCCAAGTACATTTGTTTTCATTCCGTGGGAAAAAACTCTGTAAGGTATAACCATTTCTGGCTGAGACCAGGGAGGGC
>LD344205.1:233230-269594 GCA_001465055.1 Ptychodera flava | reverse complement strand
GCCCATCTAAATATTAGACATCTACCATCGAGAACAAAAGAAATTTGCTATAATTTGAATATTTAAGGAGTTTAAGTGAATATCACTATAAATAAAGAACCCCTGCCTCAAACTCCACAAAAGTTGCTAGACATATTTTGCCGTTGTCATGCCATTGCTTCGTTTAATAACCAGTTAATCAAATGCCTAATTGACAGGAGGAAATTCAAGACCATATTTGAATAGTAGTATATATTGTCCTCAAAATTACTCTATCACGGCCCAAGTACTCATTGCCTTCAGCAATACTGCCTTGTTATTATTATTATTATTTATATCTCCAGAAAAACCTCGTTTTTCAGAGTATGTGTATTTTTGCAAATTTTGGAACTGTCGAACTATTGGAGGCAGCAAATCGGGAAAGCTGGGATGCGTCACAATAAAACTGTTATGAGGATTCAAAGAGCGTACGTCAATGATACGTCAAAGGTACCGGTAGAGTAACCCTGGTAAACAATTAGCTAACATTAACCTCGTCTTCACAAGAATAACCGGAGGGCTATTTGTGTTCCAAACTTTGCCCAACAACTCAAGTGAATAGCGGGGTATAGTAGCTAGAAAACCTTGTCTAGGCCAGATTTTCAAATTTCCAGCTCCTTATAGATAAGTTAACAAAACGATTTCAACAATACGTTCCAAAAGCACGAAAAATGATAACTTGTTTTCGATCTTGAATGCATGACACATCCCTAATAGCAGCAACCCTGTAATGCAAGGTTTTGAAACCTAGCTATCTAGTGTGAAAAGACAAAAAAATTGCACTCTAATTTGGAAAGTCTCGCTGACTGAATTTTACAGACAGAAGTGTATAAGGAAGTTCAATAATCATTTTATGGCTAAAAATACTATTTTATGTACCAACACCATCTTTTTTATGTTCATTGGGCATTGCTTTACGTGAAAACTTTAGGATATTGAGTGTATAAATTATCATTTTAGGTTTTATTTATAATTATTTAATGTTCAAGCATATGATATTATGTGTCTACAATAGCATTGTGTTCGCAAACACAAATATATTGTGTGTATGGAGCATTTTAATGATGAGTAAATTCTATTATAACACACCACATGCTCATTCCGTGTCGCGATTCGCCAGAATATGTCACGTGACGAGAAAATAGATACGTCTAGTACCCATGAATCGAAAAAAGTGACGTCAGAGGGCATATTTTAAAAAGTTATTTCCCTAGGCAAATAGTTCAGACCAAAATTGGAAAAGTGCCCGGTCACGTGACCGTAGTATCGTTGCAACTTTGCAACAATGGCAGGTAATAGGCCAAACCCGGAATTCGAATCGACCACGGTACAAACAAAGCCATTAGTCCTACATGTGCGCAAACGCGCATAGACGTACGTGTATTTCCATACGCGTTGGTACACATGTGGGTTTGTACCGGCATCACGTGATTATTTGGGCGTACTGAGTCTGTAGAACGCATCGCGTCCTTTTTATTCCGGAGTAGAACCATTAGAAGGTGATGTGCGTCCGGGATGAGCGTCGAGCCTCTCTCTAAAACAGATTTCCAACATTTTCCAACATTCCAACAGCGTAGGACTTTAACAGCTCAACGTCGAACAAGATTCGAGTGCAACCAAGTATTGTTGCTTAGTATGCTTAGGATATTTATTGAAAGAAAGTGGTACCACGTACAACTGTAAGCGCTATTGAAGTATCGCCAAATAACTTGTCATAATGGATTATTGCGGTGCAAAATATCAAAACACATTAAAAACTATAACATAAAACCTGGTATTTATTCAGGCTATAGCACCCGTTCATTACCCCTCGTGGCGGTAATAGAGGGCGCTATAGCCCTCATGACCAGGCAATAGGTGTTCACTGTTTTTAGCATTAGGGAAAGACTGCATTAACTTTCATGGTACCTGAAACCCGGGTCCTTGCCAGACCAACTCGGTCGACAAACAAAATACTTTTAATCCCCCAAGGTGTTAATGTGCCATTGTTACGTTCATCTTATCCAGCTGGTGCCATTGTAGGAAATATAGGTCTGTGACATTGATCATCTGATAAATAAGTCGGGAAATGGGGTATCCTAAGTTAATGGAGCTTTCCCGTGAAACTCAAACTGTCTAGTACAAGTACTATTTTATATTCACTTAGGAAATTATGTTCATAAAGAATTATTTGTTGTGCAGTTGCTATGATTACTATGCATGTACTATTATCTTTCGTGAAAAATAATATTGTATGTCTTCAGTATTATTTATCAGCAAATGCTATGTATTATGTGTGTAATGATCATTATCTTCATATGTGGTTGTACTTTTCCAGCACTAGAGGGCACACTTTAAGGCACCAATCTTGTCAGTTCCTAGCTTTGCCAGGGATGCTCAAGTTGAGCATGACGTTTTATTGAAGCCCCGAGCAGGGTCATAGACATCAAATCAGGTCCAATAATCATTATTATATGGGAGCGCATTTACTAGTACTTAGGCCAAAAAAAGAAATGTTTCTGGTTAGGCCTTTCTTTAAGAAATGGTGCGGCGACGCAGATTTTTTTTTCCTCCTCCTCAAGGGAAGGAGGAGGGTCAGTTAAAGGGCAAAGCATAGCAGCTAATCTGCATAATCATTTGCATATCATTAATTTATATTTGCATATGGATGCAAGCTTGCACATCCACCCACACATACATGTACACTCACAACAAAATGCAATGGTAACACACAATTATGCAGTTTGAACATCATGGAAACTCTTTATTACACATAAATAAATCATCACAGTATTGTAATTACAATTGCAATTAAAACAGAAGAGTCATATCGAAACTTTGAAAGCAAGAAATGGTTCGTCTGATTTTTTGAGTTTCATTAATACATATATTGCTAATAAAATTGTCATAACTTGCCAACAAAGAGGAAAATTCACAAGTTTAAGCTGTACCCAATTCAAATGTAATTGAGTTTTATATCATTTTTGAACGACAAACACGGAGAATAATTTTTCATCATGGGGATAGATTTCAACCAACGCCTCCTCCCCCCCCCCCCTCCCCGCCCGCATAACTACTACTGTCACTGCACTGAACATCATCGTAATTCGATTCTTGATTTTAAAAATACCACCAAGGTGATCACAAGACATGAACTAAGGGACTGGACATGAATTACAGGGGGGTGGGCCGGTGTTTTTTTGGGGTGGGTCGCCATTTTTCGCGCAAGCATTTTTGAACGGTCATAAAATTTTGTGCAAGCCTATGGGGGAGGGTCACCTTTTTTCATGCATCAAAGCTGAAATTGCATGTGCACGTCTTGAAGAATATGGAATACTGAAAAAAGAAAAAATACCTCCTGGCACTTTCATTTTCTGTCACTTCCATGTTCGGCGCGCCCTTCGGGCGCAAGTTTCAGGTATAATAAACAATGTATTGATGATCCAAGCAGCCACATTGATTTAAGTTGTCATGACTACTTATTCAACTCCTCTATTGTGCATAACTGTCCCCTATAATGACTCTTTCAATAATCATTTGGGAGATCACTAATTTGACATAATTCTCCCACTGACAATACATAGGGTATAGGTCGGTGTCAAACGTTCATGTCGCTGTATGTACATTTTATATTTTTTGAGGGCATTGACAGAATACAAACTATTCAGAATAGTGCATAGTGTCATCAATAACAACTGGAAGCTTCAGGTCTAACAACTTTTTGAATAACAATTTAGGATCAGATAAACCATGAGTTATTCATAGTTTCATCATAGACTGCCATGTATAGTGAATCAACATTTCAGTGAAATTCCAAAATCAAATTTCTTTCACACCTATCGACTTGAAACCACTTTAGCCTAATCATGAACATTAATACCAATAATCAAGTTTACATAAATCACAGATTTTCCTATTTTTGTATTGGAAAAAAATTGTTAATAGGGTTTCATCATAGACTGCCAATGTATAATGAATCAATATTTCGGTGAAATTCCAAAATCAAATTTCTTGCACACCCATTGACTTGAAAGCACTCTTCTCTAATCATTAACATTAATACCAATAATCAAGTGTACCTTAATGCACTGATTTACCGAGTTTTGTGTTGGAAAAAAAATTATTCATAGTTTCATCATAGACTGCCATGTATAGTGAATCAACATTTCAGTGAAATTCCAAAAACAAATTTCTTGCACACACACGGACTTGTAACCACTCTAGTCTAATCAAGAACATAAATATCAATAATCAAGCACACATAAATACACAGATTTACCAAGTTTTGTATTTTAAAAAATTTATTCATAGTTTTGTCATAGACTACAATGTAAAATGGATCAACATTTTATGCGAAATTCCAAAAACAAAGTTATTGTACACAGATGCACGTGTTATAAATTTTTTACAGTTTTGTCATAGACTCCCATGTATAGTGGATCAACATTTTATGCGAAATTCCAAAAACAAAGTTATTGTACACAGATGCACGTGTTACCACCCTCTTCTAATCAAGTACAATTATTTCAATTATTCAGGGTCCATATATGCACAAATAATGCATATTTTTAATTCTGAAAAAAAAAATTTACAGTTTTGTCATAGACTCCCATGTATAGTGGATCAACATTTTGAGCGAAATTCCAAAATCAAATATCTTGTTCACATGTGCACTTGTAAGCAACCCATGCTAATCAAGTATATATATATGAGTTATTAAACATCTATAGATGAACAGACATTGCTAGTTTTATAGTGGAAAATACACATTCGTAGTTTTCTTATAGTCGACTACCATGTATAGTGAATCAGCATTATTGATGAAATCTAAAAATTACATTTTTTTTGTACAGGCATGCACTTTTTACCTGCCACTTCAAGCAAAGTACATTTACATGAATTATCACACACATATGATTTGACATTTTTTGGACAACGCGTTTATCGCCCACATTTTGCCTTCCTTTCGGGAGGGTGACTGAAATAGTATAGCAAGTCAGAAGGGGGTCTTGAACACATTGCGGGTTTGTTGGGGGGTATTGAGTAACAGGGGGAGGGTCACTTATTTTCATGCACGGATAAGGGGGAGGGTCACTAATTTTTGTGCATGAACTTTTGAAGGGTCACTATTTTCGACGCAGCGGTGTTTCGAAAAACACCGGCCCTCCCCCCCCTGTAATTTATGTCCAGTCCCTAAGTACGACTAGAATCACTCGAAAATCAGGTGTAAAATATTTCAGAGAACGTGTCAGAGTGGAATCACACGCGACACCAGGATCAAGGTCTACACGTTGTGAACACGTCGGCCAACATGGCCGCCGCCATATTGAAATTTATGCAATGTGAACTTGATCGCGATCGTGATCGTACTCGGACAAAACTCATCGTTGTAAAATCATAATCAACCTCACCAGTCAACTCTTGTTTCTTTTGCGGTCCATTTCGTTGATCAAAGCATGGGAGTATGATCAAAGGCCCCGCTAGTGCTACACCGCCTACCTCTGTGAACACTTGTCCGCGTAGCTGTGATATCGCAGCGGTACTTGTGGCGTGTATCGAACGCGCTCGGGTCATTGGGGTCATGGCGATGACCCCAAACCAATGACCCGAGCGCGTTCGACACACGCCACAAGTACCGCTGCGATATCACAGCTATTTTCAGCGATGTATAAGGTCTTTGTTGGTCGTAATGGTCGTTCTGGAATGAAAATTTGTGAACAACCCAGCCGAATCAACACTTCCGGACAGCTTATCTGATGCATACCGTACTTCACACCTTCCACTCTTTCACCAGGTTGAAAGTTGCAGTGAGCGCTAATGTGCAGACAATGCATGCAACAGCTGGTAGCTACGCAGAGCGTGTGAACTAAAGGATGGCGGGAATATTTTAAAGCGAAGCGGGGAGAATCAAAGCGTAGCGGGGAGAGGCGAATGCGTAGCGGGACCGCTAAAATGGCCTGGGGAGAACACTGTTTTATAGTTTTATCAATATAGTAACATTTAAACTGTTCATGCACTCACTCATCATGTGCCCTAAAGAATTTTCTTTTTCTCTTCAGCCGTTTTGGTTTGGTGTTATAGTAATCAGTATGTAGTTTGCTACAGCCGCTGGCCACAAACCAGGAAAAAAAAAAGGGTGACGCGCTGTTGTTCAAGTGACGCGTGCGCTGACCAGAAACATTTCTTTCTTTCTTTTTTGCCTTAGGGACCGTCTCAGATTCTCGCAGAAGTTCAAAAAGCGAAATTTATTCGTTTAGGGGGGGGGAGGGGGTTTGACCCCAAACTGCACACTCGTGCCAACAAATTTGTAACTGTTTCCATCTCGTTTGTGCCCCAAACACAATTTACCGATAGGAACATTTCATTCATCAAATTATATACATAGACAGAAAGCATAATCTTTTAAAAAATGTGCTATTTATAAGCGTCTGCTTTAACCACTAGATGTCTTTATTCTCGCTTATTTACCGCCCCTACCAAGTACAAATTGCGTGTTCACAAACACAAAGAACAGCACAAGAGATGCAAAAAGGGAAAGTAAAATAAAATGAAACTTTTATGCGGTAAAATGCCCTGTTAGTACTCAAATCTGATCGATCACTTTAATTGTAATGTGGCAAGGGGAATACGTCTATAGTAGCTATAGCAAAATGCAACATTGTACTCTCAGGCAGACATGAACATTTCAAACTTTTGAAGTTTCGTTTAGGGGGAGGGGGGAGGGGGTTTTGATCAAAACGAAGAAATTTCGTTTCTTGAACTTCTGCGACAATCTGAGACGGTCCCTTAGCAATAGCGATTCTGCTTGCAGGTGCGCCCTCTCTATTGTGTGTCAACAGTGAGTGTACGTGTGAGTTGTTTTTGGCAGCATGGTGACACTGACAAAGTTGGCGGTGACACAGTGAACGTCGTATCGGGTTAAATTGTTGCAAAATTTATCGAAGGAGAACGTCTAAATGAATGAAGGTGACGTCAATGCAGGTGACGTTGTGTAAGACAAGCACAACTTCGGAACTTTCCGTTGCAGTCGTCTGATGTTGTGGTGATTCAGCCTCGCGCGCCTCTCTTTGTAAACAATAAAAATGTGTGGGAGTGCAACAGGGAATCTCCGCGTCACCGCCTAACCTTCGTCTGACCTGTGCTTTGTGTGATCCGTTGTGTTTCAATAGCCTTTTTTTGCTGTTGACGTTGTCATTATTGTCTATTTTACAATATTATGGCTTACGAGCTTCAAAATTCGATTGAATGCTAAACTCATAAGCCTTCAAAAACTCAGATGAGTGACGTCACGTGGTTATGTATCAATAAAAGAAACCATAAACGATATTTGTCTCTCCTTTTGATCTACACTGGCTATCCTGCATTTCTCTTACCGATATGTAGCTCCGATTTCTGATTTATTTAAACCTTTTTTTAGATATATTGATGGCGTCATAAGCTGTTAGTAATGATTAATTTCATTTCATTTGTTACCCCCTTTGTAATAGGGAAGTCATGGGTTTATGAAAAGTCTTGAGAAGTGTGAGTCAGAAGATTTTATTGCAGAGTCATCGTGTTGTGAATACGTATATAAGGCGTTGTCCATGATGCCAAACATAGGATTATGGTCCAAGAGAACGCGATGATTGGAACACTCTTCCTTGGCATGTGTATTTTAGCTGGGACTAATGGCGGTAAGAAAAAATGGTATTTTATTCATCAGAGTCGACGGAATCGATAAATGGCATGTTAAGTTCGACGGATGCCTTGTGCAGCACTGTCGGCAGACTCGGGGTTTGTTTGAGGATTGACCTATAAACCGCTTGCTGTTTTCGCTCACTCCCAATGCAGTGACGAGGTGGAGTTCATGTAATGCAGATTGAAGGGAAACCTGTTAAGCGTAACGTATTGGTTTGGTGACCCTGGTTGCGTAGTGACCATAAATGTATGTTTCGGCGTTGGCATTAACCGGTATTTGAACAACTTCGGAGAGATACATTCAACCATTCATTTTGTGAATGGGGTAATTCCACGTTTACCCTATCGGTAGACATAGGCTTGCCCCACTACGGATAGTAGGTTTCGTATTGCTACAAAACACAATTATTGGAAGGGAATATGTATGATATCAAAGTTCAGAGAAATGAGGTTACAGTTCGCACGATACACTTACGGGTGCGAACTCTAACCTCATTTCTCTGAACTTTGACATCACACATATTCCCTCCCAATTAATGTGTTTTGTCGCAATACAAAACCTACTATCCGTACGATACTACTGAAGCTTGACTCTCGGCTGTTGTCGTCTGAATTTGTGACAGTTAAGCCTTACACGGCTCCAGATTAAGAAATAATTTGTGGTCCGGGCGACAGGAAGTCTCACTGCCAGGACACTGTTGATTGGCAGGTGTAGCTGCTGCCCCTGCTTGTCACGCACGTATTCTTCGGTTTTGGTATTTCAACACCCTTGCTTTGGCTGTTGGTTTTTGTCATTTTAGCCGTGATGTCTGCTGAGCTAAACTATTCCAATCTGTCGAGTCACATTTACTCGGCCGTCGGAAAAGTAGATAATTAATCTGTCATTGAATATTGTATGCAATATAGCTTAGATACTTTTGACTTCGAGTACCAAAATTCAGGTACGACCTTTTGAACCCTACTTCCTTTTGATCCGTGACGTCATACAATGATTATGATTCATCAGACAAAACCATCCCCGATTTTTATCCTAGTCCACTTTCTGCTCTGCTATCACGATTGTTTGGCTTTTATTTCTGTACACTTTTTACGCTTACACGCTAGTTCGAAAACACTGAATAATTTTAACATCGAGGTGACCATGCAGACGTGATGATTGCATAATATTTGGTTATCAATAATGAGGCTCTTACGTCCCTTGTAATACATTTTGTTGCAATAGAAGTTCAATTCGTTTACGGAAAGCCTGGATAAATATTATTGCAAATATTATTGCAAAAACGAGATTTTGTGATTAATGCACGACTTGTTCAATGTAACGCATATTTCTATGATCCTTCCCATCTCAGCCTATGCCAACTAACCAGTATTTGCAGAAAAGTCTAAAATCCACATTCGTGGAGCTAGGGCTATGTCAAGTCAATAAATCGTATTACAAAGGTGTTTTCCATCTTGCCAAACATATCTCTTTTCATTCAAATGGAGATTAGGTAACTGTCTGTATGGAGATTGACGGACCCGTTGTGAGACTCGTGTTTATATAAGGTGTTTATGGTACGGTCAATGATTTAACAGTACAGGGTTTACAATACAAGTATCCATCGTTCAGCAAAAATACGGCTGCTGAAACTAAACGTATCAAGCCAGCAATGCCTCAACGAAATTGACAAGAGCATACTCTTTGTCCTTCAGTCAAGTCCAGTGATGCATGGCTACAGACACCTGTCAGCGCAATAGTGCGAGAGGGAGACGACCATATCTTAAGATGTCAACCCAACACGACGTCACGTGTTCCATCCAAAACTAAGTGGTTCAAGGGCCGTATCCTAATAGCGACAAATGATACAGTACACGGCTATCAAGAGAAATACAAAATCATCGGAAATCACCCGGAGGGAGAATTCAACCTCTCCATACGGAATGTGTCTCTGGATGACGAGGACGAATATGCGTGTGAATTTGTCCATGCTCATCCCATAAGACAGAGAGGAAAACTTACTGTAACTGGTAAATATATGAAATTTAAGGCATATAAGACTGACTGCTGGATATCATAACTATTGCTGATTAGAAGTAAAATCGGTATTCGATGCATAGGTATATTACTAATTTAATACACCTATAGGAATGACACAAAGATTGTGCAGTGCATTGGGATATGTAGATAGCTCCGCTTGCCCTTGGCACATTAATTGAAATTTTAACTACGGCAAATATATTGTAGTGCCCGCATATTACGTGCAAGGATGCTTCAACCATACCTCCATCGCTATTCGCTACGGACTTTTCTTCCCATCTTCAGCGACCTAGCCACTCAATTAGCAAGCATATTGCCAATTATTCCCAAGCTATTACCAGCACACAAAGCTAGGACATGAACTCGTAACCTACCAAGTATATCGTCATGTAGCTTGCAATGTAGCTTGCAACTTGTAGATATCTGCTATACCGATATAGATACATATACAATATCCCTTGAACGTGCGCACACAGACTCACACATACATGCATGCATACATGCACATACATACATACGTACAGACAGACAGACAGACAGACAGACAGACAGACACACACACACACACGTGCTCACACTTTTGTGTTTGTAAAACCTTCACATATTCTCTGATTTCGTCTTCAGTACCATACAGAGAGGTCAGTTTGTCAAAGATGGGAAAAGACGGCATTGAATGTTCTGCTGCACACGGAAAACCACCAGCAAATGAAATAAAATGGTATGCCGACTCAATTCTTGACTCTGAAGTAGATCCCGATATCAGCGAAAATAACGATGGGACATTCAACAGCGTCAGTCGACTGTCTTTAGCATCGTTCAGTAAAACACCAGGAGAGCTGATGTGTAGTGTGGTGCAGCCGTACACAGATGAAGTGTTGAGTCAAACAATAAGGGTGGCCAGCGGCGCTGGTAAGAAGTTGTCAATATTTGATAAACACTTCAAATCATTGCCGAACTTTATTGATCTAGAATACAAAAGATTTTACTTTATGATCAACATCTATCCACATGTATTACGCAGGCGGGTCATTCTCATGATATTCATTGAAAGTGATTGCTCCTGAACAGTTCAAGTTGTCATAACTAAGCAAGCAAAACCACTGCGGATAAAAGTAACAATAGAGGACCATAGGTATTTCCTGAATTGGTATTTTCGTTCCATTCGTTTACAGATAAGCGACACAGTCGATTAGTTACTTGTTTGCTGTGCGTTGCAAGCGCTCTCTTCTACCTACATTACCTGTGAAGTTCCCCCAACTCTTGCAATCTATGGTGGTTCAGAAGATAAAATCTCCTCAAGAGCGGCAAGTCCGCCAGGCCAATACAGAACAGTCGGACTGAGATGTCGCATTCAAGTCGCAGCCTGGATAAACACACTGATACTTCAGCAGTGATGATTCGACACGTACACTGTATCGCATGTCGATACTGGAAGTTAGCCGTCACAAGATTTACTTCAACGGCAACCCCTGCAGAATTATTTCTGCTATGATTCGTACGTACATCACATGAAGCGATAATACCCTCTATACGTATATTACTCAACGTACGGCTGACCTTTCTGTTCTTCAACGGTTCAGTGTCCGAATATGCCGACGCGGCGTCCAGCGAACGCCGGTTATCCAGAAATAAGGGTGAACATGGCCGGAGATGCATACAGTGAGTAACCTTTTGACTCGCAGGATGAGAAGTTAAAGGACTGTTAAAATTATATCAAATGAAGCGAAAAACAACTTTCCTATCACGTCGAAATGGTCCTTAACTACACAATTTGTAGTCGATTCGGTCTAACGTTACATAAAGGAAATCTGCAAAGCATAGCGACATTGCCGTCTCCTTCGTGTTTCTTACTTGCCCCTATATGGTTTATGATGCCATCATTAAATCTGAGAGAAATATTCTCCGCTACTTTATACAGAATCGAAGAGATCAAATGCATGATTGAGGCAGACTGAAAAGAACTGTGACACTTAAGTCCGCACGAGGCACGTGACAACACTTAAACATTACAAACTACCTCAAAAGAGGTATAAAAATGGTGACACGTGACAACACTATCGTTCTGAAACGCAAGTTAAGAAAACATCAAAGAGATATGAAACAATTACTGTAACAGTGATAGACAGACTCCCTTAACCTATAAATTGGCAAAGAAGGTGGGCTGACCATTGCCTAGCTTTGCGTATGTATACTTAATGACTTTTTAAACTATGGGTGTATCTATATGGTGTCGTCAGTGAGATTAAGACAGCAAAACTTGACATTGCATATTAGCGCCAATTTTGTTTTGACGCGTATGTGGTAATGTATTCAATCTCCACTTTCAGTGCAGATGTGGACTTTTGGGAACTTTGAGTGGACTGCTTTATAAAAATTGAAGAAAATGGCGGAATGATGACATCTTTCTGTCTCCCCTCACTTTAAGATTATAACTTAATAATGCTATTATTTGTGTTCAGGTATTCATCAACATCTACTTTCACCAAAGCAAACTACTTAAATTGTCTCCATGAATGCTAATATATATATATACATTAATTGAAAGGACATGTTCACTGACAGCGGTAGAACAGAACATATCCATCAGATCTCCAGCTTCTTATATTTAAGCAATAATGCACCCCCTCCAGGCCCATAATGGACGAAAGCAAACTTTGCACGACATAATGTATGAGGCGAAGCCGAGTACATTATGGAGTGCAAAGTTTGCTTGAGTCCATTATGGGCCGGGAGGGTGTGCATTGTTGCTATTATTCTATAGTTTTGGCAATGCCAGTGAATTTGTAGTTGTAGAAAACGAATAAAAAAGGAAATTTAAACGGAGTTTGAAGCCAGTGAGCGTTCTGACTCTGCACACATCACATGCACTCCACAGTGCACTGCACTGAACACGCACGTTCAGCACAAAAAATTACCAACACTTTCACGGTTCAATTTTGAATTGAAAAACGATATATTTTCGAAGGAAATGAAAAGGAACTGCATCCCCACCGTCTATATAAAACTTGAAACATCATCTTTAAATATCATGCCATTCAAAAAGCCGACACGGTGAAATGCCAGAGATGAAGAAAACGGAATATTCATGCATCGACATCAGCATGATCAGCAAGCTGCATGGTATCAGCTGATCAATACGATCATTATTATGTGTCACTAGTAGTACAGCATTCATTGCAAACGATGTCAACAGAGTTCAACATCGTTATTCTAATGTTTATATTTCAATAATAATGGTGTCTATAAATTTAATTTTCGATGGCTTCTTGAGAAGAGCTATTTTATTTCAGCGAACGAGAAAACTTGACGTAAACGGGTGCTTGAAAGGTACAGTTGACAAACATACTGGAGGGTTTCCGTACCGTCGCGATATCGAGAACAAGGCAAGGTAAAACCACAGACAAGGAGAAAAAAACGATGAATGAAAGTTGTCTCCGATTACAGTCAGTGTATCAGAATTAGGTGGCCGAGATGTTAGATCAACGGAGAGTCCACGGTCGTCATGATTGTTGGTAGTAGCTGACCTTGGACCGAGACTTTGAATGGCTCCGTAGTAATTTCCGTAGACACTTCCGGTCAAGGTTGATGACAGCAAGCTGCCGTTTTTGGCCCGTTTACGGCTGGTTCGAGTAGCCTTTCACGCTTGCATAGTTTACATGGCCACTGACATACATAATATGCCATGTGTCACACCCAGTATCGTCTTGGAGTTTGCAAACGTACTGAGATCTGTTTCATCTATACGGCAACGAAGCGAACCATGTTGTAAACAAACGTAGTAGTACAACCAGCGTATCGGACGGGGACTGCATATGCTGAGCGCCAGCCAGACAGACGACAAGTGCATGCGTGAGGACTCAAAAAATGTGATAAATCGTACAATAAGACATTATTATCAAGATTGTGCACCATTATCAAGATTTATAGTTTTGTGTATTTTCCCTCCTTTGAAATGCGCAGTCCTTTTTTCGTTTTCAAAAGAAAAACTTGCTCGCTGTCACCGCTGAATAATGGAGTACATTATCAGTAATAATGTATGGATATGACGTCACAAAATTCACTGGTATTGACAAAGCTATAATATAATAATCGATATTTCATCAGTTGCAGATTATGGAGAGGGATTTATTTGTAAGTTTTACCTAGTACCAGTAGTTTTTAATTTTAATTTTAACATTTACTATTACAATTTTTAATTTGTAAGCATTTATGTTCAGGTTATTTTGGATCATGGCGTAGAGAGTAACTTTTGAGATGTATGACACAAATTTGACACATAAAACAATGGAAATGATGAGTCACAATCTGATTAACTAAACAACAGGGTATTTAAAATGAATAAAATGAGTTCAAGTGATGGCGTATGGTGATGGCAAATTTGTAAGATTGCGAATTTTCTTACCCGGAGTATGAAAACATTACACAGTGAAACATTGGCGTCCTCGTCACTATGTGTTAGAAAAATTCAACACTATAGTTTTGCCTACACCCTTGTTAGTTCCGTTTTGGTAGCTGTGACAAATTTCCATTTCTACTCATCATCAAACACGGGCCGATAACATTACTCAGTGTTGTTTTTGCTTTAGAATTCAATGACTGGTCACCTAGCATATAAAGTAGAATAGAAATATCCCAAAAACGAGCCTTTTTAGTTAACGCTTTGTCTGACTGTTGTTTAAGCAATAATGCACCCCTTCCCGGCCCATAATGGACGAAAGCAAACTTTATAGTTTTGGCAATGCCAGTGAATTTGTAGTTGTAGAAAACGAATAAAAAAGGAAATTTAAACTAAGTTTGAAGCCAGTGAGTGTCGTCCAGCATGATCGGCCCTGACTCTGTACACTGCACAGTGCACTGCACTGAACACGCACGTTCAGCACAAAAAAATAACTAGCACTTTTACGGTTCATTTTGAATTGAAAAACGATGTATTTTCGAAGGAAATGAAAAGTAACCGCATCCCTACCGTCTATATCAAACTTGAAACATCACCTTTAAATATCATGCCATTCAAAAAGTATACACGGTGAAATGCCAGAGATGAAGAAAACGGAATGTTCATGCATCGACATCAGTACAGCTGATCAGCGGGCTGCATGCCATGGTATCAGCTGATCAATACGATCATTATTATGTCGCTAGTAGTACAGCATTCATTGCAAACGATATCAACAGAGTTCAACATTGTTATTCAAATGTTTATATTTCAATAATAATTGTGTCTATAAATTTAATTTTCGATGGCTTCTTGAGAAGAGCTATTTTATTTCGGCGAACGACAAAACTTGACGTAAACGGGTGCTTGAAAGGTACAGTTGACAAACATACTGGAGGGTTTCGGTACCGTCGCGATATCGAGAACAAGGCAAGGTAAAATCACAGACATGGAGAAAAAAACGATGAATGAAAGTTGTCTCCGATTACAGTCAGTGCATCAGAATTAGGTGGCCGAGAGTCCACGGTCGTCATCATGTTGGTAGTAGCTGACCTTGGACCGAGACTTTGAATGGCTCCGTAGTATATCCGTAGACACTTCCGGTCAAGGTTGATGACAGCAAGCTGTCGTTGTTGGCCCGTTTACGGCTGGTTCGAGTAGCCTTATGGCCACTGACATACATAATATGCCATGTGTCAAACCCAGTATCGTCTAGGAGTTTGCAAACGTACTGGGTTCTGTTTCACCTATACGGCAACGAAGCGAACCATGTTGTAAACAAACGTAGTAGTATAACCAGCGTATCGGACGGGGACTGCATGCTGAGCGCCAGCCAGACAGACGACAAGTGCGTGCGTGAGAACTCAAAAAATGTGATAAATCGTACAGTAAGATATTATTATCAATATTGTGCACCATTATAAAGATTTATAGTTTTGTGTATAACATGGTTTATCCGATATTTTCCCTCCTTTTAAATGCGCAGTCCTTTTTCGTTTTCAAAAAAAACTTGCTCGCTGTGTGGCCGCAATGCTGAATAATGGAATGCATTATCAGTAATAATGTATGGATATGACGTCACAAAATTCACTGGTATTGACAAAGCTATAATATAATAGTTAATAATGCTATAATGCATATATTATTTACTGGTCCGGGATACTAATCTTTGAATAAACTACAAATTCGGTAAACGGTGTTATCTCTATAGCTTTGAATAGAATATACACACCTATTGGGTGGTACTATGTTGCTGTCCCTATTCGCCCACTTACTATTTATTGAAAGAATAAAAAGGGAGATGGGCCGGCCATTAATGTCGCCTTAGGTTATATTTCTGAGAAATACAAGGTTAATCAAAAACTGGCCTCAGACGATCTTTAATAGTGCATATCAGAGCTCCAGTTTGCTCACTGACCCTGCACAGACGCGAACACTGAGGGCACTGTCACAAGTACCTCATTCTTACTGGATATCCGGGTCGATTTCAAGAGTATGTAGTACACACTCTTGAAATAGACCCGGATACCGGGTGGTAATGGTCATGCACGAGGCAGGATTTGACGAACAAGTCATCGATAGAACCCTACCCGTTGGTAGAACATAATTCCTAAACACAACATTCCAAGCGAGAATAACATCGCCAGACATCAAGATATCAACATACTTGAAACTAAAACTTTTATCAAATTTTCAAAACAGTTGTCGAAAATTAACACCAAGAAGTGACTGAGGAAAAATTATTCATCACCAAGACTCACATACTTTTTGCGGCCAATAAATAGTAACAGCCACCTACAGGTGGCAGCCGTCGACAGTGCTCGAAATTGACCTTACCTGGGAATTCTGTGCGTGGAGTTACCTTGCAGCTTTGCATTTTAGAATCTCAATTTTTCTGGGTCTGCCAAGTGTGAGTGTTCGTTAGTCTTTCCGACGAAATAATCATTCAAATTCTTTACTAGGGCCAAGTAAGACTTTACATTTCTCCAATTGACACATCCCAATGAGATAGCCTTATTCGCTAGTATCATTTTTTATCGTATGGGGGAAACCTTCGCATATCAGCTGCCTTTTTTCTCCGGTACTTTTGACAAACCCATCGTTGTACAACTACATGTGTACTAAATAAAATCTGGCAGTTGTGTGTTGATGACGAATGTTGCGCCATAAATCAGTAGGATTTATGGCTGCGCACAAAGTATGTGGCCGATCAATTTGAGTCTTCACTGTGCCACCATGACGTTACTTTGAATTAATTTGAATATGAATTAAGATCTCACACTTTTGCCGTAAAAGTATATGAAAACCAGTTTTCAACACTTTTACACCTGTTTAAAATCTTTCAATGTCGTGGATAATTATCGCTTGGAATCTTGTCAAACTTGTAGGATCGGAGGGTCCAACATATTTTTAGTCTTGGATAGATTGAAATGTTTGATTATTTTCTCAAATGTTTTCATCACAAGAGAAGTGAAAGCAACATGACGGAAATCGTTTTGCTGCTTTTGGTTGTTACGTTTGGGAATCAGGAATCACTGTTTAGGTTTTCCATAATGCCGGAATAGTAACATTATTTAATGAAATTTGAAATAGGTGTTGAACTACGCTACTTAGTTGATCAGCACACAATTTAAAATTTGAAGAAGAAAAAGTATAATTAGTGTAAAAAGACAGTTTTATTAGTTGCTTAGTGTCAGGGCAACGGTTAGGTCCAGGCATAGCGAATAAAATAACTCACAGAGAGACATTACAATTTCAAGTTAAAGATTGTTTTAAAGTTCCATTAGCTGTATCTTTTTGCGATTTTTCCGTTAGTTTTGATTGAAATGATCACTGGCTCATGTTGAATAGCCTGTCAAATAACAGAGAATCGCATATTATTCGGAAACATTACGTGCCCTACAACTAAATAACATGTGATTTTACAACGAAAATTTCAATTTTTGTCCGGACAGAAATACAAACTCTGTTGACATGCGGATTGCAACGCAGGCATTCTTCTGCACCTGCGCGAGCCATTTACAGCAATTTCAAAATAAATATTCATTACTTATGCCCAGCACTTACGTCGTAGTCCATTGTCCGAGCACGTTGCGTAGCCAGATGTCTGGCAATCCTCGACGCAGTGTTGTTTTGATCCCGCAATAAATGTGAACTTGTACATCTGGCGTGATCGCGGCGTCACCATATCTGCGTTCTCCCCAGCACGCTCAGCATGCCAGACGTCAACAAATGAGCTCGGAAGGGCAACACGTTTGAACAAAAATTAGTAGTTTTATGTGGCTATAACATCACTAATCATGTTTGTTTCTTCGTAAAACAACATTTTGCACAAAATATGAGCCTCCAACATGGAATTTTCCGAGGTAAAAATGGTCAAAAGTTACAAATAATGGCCCTTTAACATTCAAACTAAGACCCGCAGACAACACCGCGTGGTTTGGCGAGAGGGGAGGTCTAATTAGTTCAGGCGTTCAAGGTTTGAACCCCTGACAGGCCGAGGTTAGCGTAATGTGTAGTAGTGTAGTTACAGTCGTAGTGAGCATCGGCACCCCTTTTTTCATCATTTCCCAACGTACGTTTCGGAGCCCCATTCCAATCTCCGGCCCCAAAATACATCTTCACCATTTTTAGAACGTACCACTTGACATAATTTAGACAAAGCAATGTCTAAGTTGTAAATAGTACTAGGGGGTAAATATCAGGGTGGTAAATGTCTTGGTATGGATGGTTATATGGTTGCTGGTAACTAGCCTGGGGGAAGGGTGGTGGGGAATGTCTGGGTGGTGATTGTCCAGGGAGTATTTGTCTGGATGGTGACTAAGGCCGAATGCCTCGGTAGTAGTATATAGGATAGAAGGTTTGAAACAACAAATTGGCGGAAATTATAAAATCAACACAATGAAATATCTGTCTTTATAAAAGTGACATCGGAAGATCGAAAATACCTTTCAAAAGTTCAAATCTTTTCTCTGATAACTGCATTTGACTTATATATGTCAAATCGAGGCGAAAATTCATCGTCAGGCAAATCTCAACATTCACGTTGCCAGGCCGCTATCGGGGATCATTGAATTACTAAGGAATATATAAGTTAGAGTACTCGACATGTATGTTGCAATAAGTACAAGAGTAAGTGTTTACGAAAAGCTAGAGAAGCAGGCGTCAGCAGATTCTCGTGCCTAGTCGTCATTTTGTGAACACATGAGGCGTCAACATCGAGCAGAGGGCTTCGGAGACACTTTGCTCAGAAATACAGCCAAAGTCATCTCAGAAATGACCGTGATTGCCGGATTTTGTCTCGGAGTCGCGTGCATCTTGGTCAGCATTTATGGCGGTGAGTACTAGTAAACTTTGAGGTTAAGTGACACTTGATAGAATATCGATCTGCGACACTTTGAGTGTGCCAACATACCTCTGCAGTACTGTTAGCATAGTTTGTTTGTTTCAAGGTTGGCCCACGGCCGATAAAATTTATTGTGCCATTGCTTTAGGGACTTGGCTACAGCTATGTATTGATTTTATGCACTTTTTGAGTTTGAGACAGTCATGTACGATTCTTGTTGCGTACAATCTACCAGGATTTAATTCAGCGTGACCGAGAGTTCGGCTGGTCAAAAGTCGGGGAATGCCACAGATATGACAGTCTAGCCTATTAGCTACAAAGTTTATCGTTTTCTGAGAAAGAGACCGGCCTTTTTCCTTCCTTTTATGTATCTGAGCACCCGTAGTTTGGCCCGATGTTTGTTGTGATAGCAGCCTCCAATTCGGCTGACTGAAATCATTATTTCCACCCGTTGATCTAAGATAAGCTGTTGAATCACAGATGCCTGACTACAAGAAAACGCAAATGTATTTGCACAGTACCGTAATGCGCCATCACATTACTATCTTGATAATCTCTCTAAACAGTAAATAATGCACAGTACTTCCGACCTGCGGCGATGGACTCCATTTCCGAGGTTATGCAGTACAACTGCGTGAATTTGGCATACATACTGATTATCGATGATTCAAGTGCAGTTTAGTACATTTGCAAGTATACAGTAATGACAGAAATATTAATTTTTTAACGATAATCATAATCATATTATGTATTAATAGCACGTTTTTAAATTTTTGTTAAGGCTACTAATACTTTCATGGCCGTGTGCCCAAAGTGTGCACTCTACTTAAAATTTGCCTCTCAAAACAATGTCCGCTAGATGCGAAACTCATGACAGAGGATTGTTCGAGGCAGTCGTCATATTCTTTACAATTCAGCCTCACGTGCCGTTAGATTGCAAAACTTCGGAATATTTTTGATGATTAACTATGTTTGGAAAAGCGGCAGGGCTAGCACAACCAGTCAGTGTTCGATCCGCTGATAAAGTGAGCTTGTACAAACTTGCTCGCTCGTCAGGTCCTTGTCACCGCATCTCAATATACATACTATGACCCTTGACTTGCTTGAATTGTTTTGGGTAACTACAGAAAATTGAAGATTTCGTTGCGATATAAAAATAATGATTCATACGCTATTTATAGTGTAAATTAGGTTCCAGCAAGGGTGTTACGCCTTTTAAGTAAACTGTGTTGCAATCAGGAAAGGAATCCATTTGCTGATGACGTAGCGAAGCGAAGGGAGTGTCAGCAGATTCTCTTGCAAAGTCATCATTTATGGATATCTGAATCTAAGTGACCCAGTTAACAGAATGTCGATGTAAGGACACGTCGATAGTGACTCATGGTTCTTGTTTGCATTATTTCAGCATTAAAGGCCATGCCCAGTTTTATAGCTGATAATGCACACCCTCATGACCTCGCCAAAGAAACGTGTACGGCGCTTTGTTATTGACTGTCCACGGACTTATTATCAGCTCTTGTTACGACTTCAATAATAAGTACATAGATTTCCAACCATTTTTCCGCGTGCCTCGACAGTGTTCGAAATTGAACTTTCAAATTGGAATATTTTAATAGTGCGACGTATAGAGTCGCATATGGATTAGACAGACATTAGAAAGGTAAGAATTGTGCTACGTTGCCCATCATGGCATTTTTGGAGCACCGCTAGCCCGAGACGGCAGGTGCTGACAGAATGAGAGATTGTCAAAGTCACTAAAGCGTCCTTACATCGACGAAGGCGAAAAATAGACTGACAGGTTTTTTTCCATCAACGAGCACAGACAAACTAGCAGTGTCTTTGCAGTATTGCCATTAGGCTCTGAGTTGTGTAAGACTCGAAGTGTAAAGTCAAATAAGTGGGATGAAAAAGGCACGCGTATATATCTCCTCAATTGTGAAATATACTGATATAATTAATATACATGCGTCCAAGTAGCCTTAGAAGGCAGGTGAATATGATGCTTCTTTATGACACTGCGACATTGAACTTTCACATGATATCGAATATTTACTGTTTCTAAAGTAGTATATATCATAGACATTAGAGAGTAACAGTGTGCTAGGTTGTCTGACATGGATTTTTGGCACACCGCTAAGCCTGAGATGCTGGGGGCAGACAGGAAGTCAGATTGTCAAGGTCACTAAAGCCTCGTTACGTTGACTAGGCGAATAATAGACCGAGTTGACCTAGATATATTGATAGCGTCATAAGGTGTTCAATGCTTAATTTCCTCCTACTTGTTACGCCTTTTGTGTGGCGATAAGGAACTCACATGTTTATGAAAAGTCTGGAGAAGCGGGTGTCAGCAGATTTTATTGCAAAGTCATCACTTTGTGAATATGTTTTCAAGCATGTCAAACAAAGGATTATGAAATTCGGGATCGGAAATACATCAAAGCAAATCTAACAGCAAGCAATGATTGGAACACTTTTTCTTGGAGTGTGTATTTTGGCTGAGACTAATGGCGGTAAGAGAAAGTACTATTTCATTCGATAGAGTCGACGCCACATCGATGAATGGCATGTTGAGTGTGACGAGGGCTTTTGTACTTCAATCAGCAGCTGACAATCGTGGTTTGTTTCAGATGATTGACCCATAAGCCGATAAATAATTTCATTCATTCCTTCTGCAGTGACGAGGCCGAATTCATGTATTGCCAAAGTACAACTTGTTTAGCATAACGTATAATCTTGATGGTCCTGGGTGCTTAGTGACCACTATATTTTTCTTCGGCGTTAGACATTAGCTGGTATTTAAACAACTTCGAAAAAACACATTCAAAAATTCCTTCTGGTAACGTAGTGACCGCTATAGTTTAAGTGCGAGCTCTATAACAGGTTTTTGATTAAACAACTTCGATGAGATACATTCAGCAGTTCCTTCTGTAAGAGTTATGCCCTGTCAATAAACCATACCACAAAACTATTTCAAATTTCTACTGACATGTCTCATCTCCTGTGCCACTGTCTTTAACAAATTGTGATAAAAATGAACATCTGTTGTGTGTGTTCCGCTTAAAAAGACGTTATGTCATGCGAAAATTTGTATACTTTCCCATTTACAATTTAGCCGCAGTTTTGTTTAGGACAACCAACATTCCCGTATTCTTTCAAAATTAAAACAAATCTGTTCCTTAGACCTAGCCCTGTATTCATGTTGATCTCTCGGTAGACACTGTTTTTGTTATGCACGTCTACTCGTCAGTGCCGTCCGAGGTGAAACCTCATTTCTCTTGACAATGACGTCATACAGATTCATTTTTATTACTCTTGTTTTGTCGAATGGAACTACTTGATATTGTTTGGTAGACCAATTCCAGCGTAGATTATATCGAACAACACTTGTAACCATAGTCACGGTATCATATACGTGATTGTTCATATCAGTACAGTCACTGTGCGTCAGCTTCTTCTCTTTGGGGTGGGGGCGGGGTAGTTAGTCCGGTACTGAAAAAAACGAAGATTTAAAGTCCCCGAAAAAATATCCAGGTGTATCACACACAGTCTATGTTGAAGTTTAAACTCAGAAAGGTAGGTCGTATTTCGCAAATATTCTTCGAGATATTTTAAGATAAAGCTGCAGCCTACTGGTAAATACGATGAATTTTAGAAAATCATCAGAAAATTTTTCGATGCCTGATATACTAATTCTACATGTTTTTGAAATTGACCTCAAAATTTGATGGAGAAAGTGGAGTTGTTCAATTATGCCCTCCTATTGTCAATGCGGAAAATATGCCCTTCCGCCCTTCAAAAAGGATTGTGATGAAAACTGCCCTCCAGTAATTATGATCTGCCCGAGACCCGCTACCACAACAATTCAAGTTCTCAACTCCCCCCTCCCCACCACTGAAAGTCCCCATTGCCCACCAGATGCACATATGCCCATGTTACATATCATTTCTGCATCCATTTATCATCCAATGTATTGTTTAGTGCATGAATGTAATATGCATCCGTGTTCAGTGAAAAGCTACCGAACTGTTATACTTATCATCTTCTAAGTTTTAATAAGGCTTTTAATAATCTCCACGAAGTTCTATTAACCATAGTATGCCCCCCTCTCTACCTGTCCTTCGGTACCCCGGCACTGCCAGATATTTTCTGTCTTCCATAGGTAAAAGTGAAATTTATTCCCTGCCTACTGTAGACATTGACTCTTTCTCCCTGCCCGCTGATGAGTTTTTCTATTTGCCGCCCACTGAAAATCTGCACACGAAAACCCTTTTACACCAACAGCTTCGTTGGCTGCATCTTGTTATTACACATGTTTAGGGCCTGGAAAACGCCAATTAAAATATTAGTGAGCACGCAGTAAGCCCGGATAGACCAATGAAACTGTCCCAAATTGTTCACGCGAATAGTATGATGTCATAATCGTCAGGCAACCAGTGCCAAATCTTAATTGACCGCTTCGAGTCGATGTTAACTGATTGTTAATTTAGCGCACGCTTCCTCGGCCACCAAAATGTTTAGTAGGACTAACTGGATAATAGCGATGTGTATACTAATATCCTTCATTCCTTCTTCGGCGAGTTTTGTCCGACAACTCAACGGTAAGTTCATTTTCGTCTGACGATAATGTAATGTCACATAAGTGGGGTCATAATGGAACGCTCACTCAATATGTTTCCTCGATTGTGAAATACATCGTGCAGATACGTACGTCCAAGTAGCCTGGGATGGAAGGTGTATCTCTTGCTTCTTAAGATGTAGCACTTTCGAATCGAAATTTTACTACTTCTCTATTAATATAGACAGACGTCCGACAAAAGTGAGGCATAGTTGCGTGTAAGGTTGCCTGATATGGCATTCTTTGCTTACTGCTAGCCTGAGATGGCAGGTGCTGACAGGAAGTCAAATTGTCAAGGTCACTGAAGCGTCGTTCCCGTGGACAATGGCGAATAATAGAATGTCAAGTTTATGTCATCAACGAGCACAGGCAAACTCGGAGTGCCTTTGCAGTATTGTTATCTGACTTTTAGTTTATTATAGGATTGACACATGAGCCGGTAAATGTTTTCACTCATGCCTTCAGCAGTGACGCGGCCGCGTAGTGACCACTACAGTTTGTTTCAGCGTTAGTTGATTGGGTGTTCAAACAATATAAACAAATAATATCAAACTTATCTTCACAGTCGCCAGCCTTATTGAGTTGGTTTTATATGTTGGCATTGGAGGCATTAGTAAATACTTCATGTAACATCTAACACACATTCTACCCGTAGAAAATGAAATTGATGATGTCTGTAACTTCCGATGCGATCGCTTAATTGCAACCAAGTTTTGACAAAAAAAAGCAAAGATGTAAACAAGACCGTTTCTTTAGTTGCACAGTGCCCAGGCAAAGGCTAGGTCTAGGGTTAGCGAATAAAATGATCCAAAAAGAGAAATTAGTTTAGTCCGTTTGATTATTCCTCACAGTTGCTATTTTCATATCATTTATAGCATTCAGGCTATACAGTGCATAGTTAAGAATAACAATATCAAGAACAAGATTAATTTAACAAGATTAATTTAACTCTCAAAATAAGATGCGCAGGCAACACCGCGTTGACTGGTTAGAGTGTACGTCTTCGGTTCCGGCGTCCCGGGTTCGAACCCCTGACAGGCATAGTTTACGAAATTGGTCATGTAGTTACAAACAATATATATTGGTGAGACTTACAGAAAACTTAGGTGGAACCGCACAGGAATCGGCAATATACGAGATGCGTACGCAGTCTAAGCGAGCGTTGGGGTCCGCTCTTTTTTAATGAACATTTGCGCCTACGTTTCCGAGCCGCCAACCTACACCGTAGCCCCTTTTACAACCTACCACTTGACATTATTTCGGCAAAGCAATTAATTTTGTAAATAGTATTACGGGGTTAATATCCGAGTGGTAAATATCTTGAATGGTAAATGATTGTTGGAAAATTGTTGATGGTAATTAACCGGGTGAGGGGGTCAATGTCTGGTGGAGATTGTCAAGAGATTGAAGACTGTAACAGAACGAGGCCCGGAGTGTGAGGCCGAAGGCCGAACCTCGGTGGTAATATAAAGAATGGAAGGTTTGACGCAACAAATCGGCGAGAACTCCAAACAACATAATAAAATATCTGCCCTCAAAAAGTAATATAGGACGATCGTAGATACCTATCAAACGTTCAAATCTTTACTCCGGTAACTGCATTTGACTGATACATGCCAAATACATGTCAATGTCAAATTCAGAGTCAGGCAAATCTGCGCATCTTGCCAGTCCGCCATCGGGGTCATACAGTAAATCACGTAGGTTATGCGAGTGAATGAACACATCCAAATGGCTGTAGCCATGGACCTTAGGCATTGTAAAACAAGGGACTGTCTTTCTGTCGAAAATTCCATTATAGCGGGCAGATTCAAATTGAAAGATTTCGGAACAAGCATAAGTACCTAACCATTCCGTGAGTGTTCTGCTCATGCCTCATTTTGAGCTGTGATGGAAATTTATATTGACTTGTCTCACTTTCAAAATGCATTTGCCTACGCATATAAAATGACGTCCGACATCATTAAAAGTATCTAGACATGAAAAATGATATTTTCTCGCAATGCAAGTGCGTTATTATGTAAATTATTAACTTTGATTCACTCAATTCCTCTCATTATTAGGTTTTACTCGCCATGAATATTCAGAGGGGTGTCCGAAAACCTTTCCGCCCAATGAATGTTGAACTGTTTTTCAGTAATCCAAAGCGGTAACAGGGATTTAGCGAAGTATCTGCGCGACACTGTTTAATTACCCTATGTCGCACTTGTCAACACAGCCGTCAACCTGTCAAACACACACAGAGCCAAAAATAAATCCCACCTACTTATTCGACATCCGTATACACGGGATGCTAAGAAATCGATTGTCTTTTTGCCTTTAAGAGACCAAATTTAATTTGTTAGCAGACATATTGTACCTGATCCCGAACACCTCAGCGCAAGAGGAAAACCTATGTAGGGAAAGAGGGTATTGGCATGCCCGTGTATGGTTTATAATAACGTTCACTTGAAGTTAGCGATGAATCACGCAATATTTAATGTCTCATTCTGATAGGTACGCAAAGTAACGATGATTCATGCGATAGTACACTTAGAGTGATTTGGCTCTTTCTGATTGGTAAGCGTCGAATAAGCATGTGCATCTCATGATCTTCCAGTACACGACATGTATGTTGCAATACCAGTACATGAATAATTTGTTTACGATAAGCAAGAGAAGCAAGAGTCAGCAAATTCTCTTCATTAGTCATCATTTTGTGAATACATGAGAAGACGTCAACATCGAGCAGAGCACTCAGTAGGTATATTGATCGGAAATACAGGCGAAGGCATCTCAGAAATGGCCGTGATTGCTGGATTTTGTCTTGGAGTCGCATGCATTTTGGCCGGGATTGATGGCGGTGAGTTCATAGTAAACTTTGAGGTTAAGTGACACTTGATAGAATAACGATTTACAACATTTAGTGTGGCAACGTACGTTTGCAGTACTGTCGGCATAGTTTGTTTCAAGTTTGGCCAACAACCTACAAAGTTTACTTACGCATTGCTCTTTGGGACTTTGCTACAACTATGTCTTGTTTCCATGCCACTTGTTGAGTTTGACACAGTCATGCACGATTCTGGCGGTGTACCAGTTCATTTAGGATTTAATTCAGCATATCATTGACCTACACTTTAGCTGATCAGAAGTCTGCGAATGCTACAGGCATGGTTGTCTGGCCCACTAGCTACAGTGCTGATCGTTTTCTGATAGAGAGGCTTTTGTAACTGAACATCCGTAGTTCGGCCCCGGCCCGTTATTGTTGTCATAGTTGACACCGCGGTCGTTGTCATAGCAGCTGCATTTCGGCCAAATGCAATCAATAATTTCAATCAGTTAGATTGAAAGATTAACTATTGAATCACAGATACCTGACCGGAAGGAAAAGCAAAATTAATATAGTTATACGTTGCACCGTACCGTAACGCGCCATCACAGTGCTATCTTGGCAATCTCTGTAAACAGTAAATAATTGCATATTCCTTCCGACCTATGACGAATAGATTCCATTTTGGAGGGTATCTAGTACAACAACGTGAATTGGTATAAATACTGATCATAATTGATGATTCGAGTGCAGTTGAGTACTTTTGCAAGAATAGAATTATGACAGAAATATTCTTTTAACAACAATAATCATAATCACAAATTTATTAATAACATGGTGTTTTTGAGCTATTGTTAAGACTGTTAATGTCTTGCGTACTTTACTTACATTTTACCTCTCACGAAATCAGTCGTACCTTAATAAAGTGTTTTGTAGAGCAAACTTGTCCGCTGCGTGCAAAACTCATAACACTGGAATGTTCGAGGCATTCGTCATGTTCTTTGCATCAGCCTTACGTGCCGCTAGATTCCGAAACTTCTGAATTTTTTGATGATTACTTATGTTTTGCAAAGTTGCAAAGGTCTAACACAACCATTCAGCTTGATTATCTGATAAAGTTGGCCTGTAGAAGCTTGCTCGTTCCTCAGCCTTTTAAACTTATCTCAAAATACTTGCTTATTCCTTATTTGTTTGATTTCTTCGGTAACAGAACATTAAAGATTGAGTTGCGATATCAAAGAGATGATTTCATAAGCTATTTTAGAATAATTTAGGCAGCCTGCGTGTTACGCCTTTAATGTAAACTAGTGGCAATGAGGAAAGGAAGTCATTTATTGATGAAAAACCTGGTAAAGCGAGTGTTTATCAAGATTTTAGCAAACTCATGATTTGTTACTATTTGACTTTCGACGTTAACGTCGAACGGAGAACTACAGAGATATTGTGATCGGAAAAATCATCCATTTCAGAAATATCGTTGATTTCCGGATTTTTTTTCTCAGAGATGTGTGTACTTAAATGGCAGTGATTAATGGCGGTAAGATAAAGTAACAATCTACTGTTCTAAGAAACCGAGTTGACTGAATGTCCTTGGGCGCCGTACCTCTTTGCATCATTTTAGTATTAACGGTCATGCCCAGTTAATAGCCGATAAAACACACCCCCATGTTTTTGGTTGTGAATGGACGTGAGTTGTTGTTGCTTATCGATTGCGCTCAGGTCAAGGTTCATAGCCACAGAACCAATGCGAGCCGACCTATAGGTTGTTTATAATCTTTCCGTCTTTTGATCTTTGCCCTGGATATGGGCGAAGGCCGAAAAACGGGGAAATGACAGACTGACCCGTAGGTTTTATCGGTAGTTCAGTACGACATCGCGCTGATTCAGCTTGCAAAACAAAGAAATATATTAGTCGTTGAATAAATCAACTTCAAGTTGTACCTGCTTCATAATTGACAGTCTACTACTAATTCGGTACTCCTATCTACTAACTTGTCAATAAGAACATATGTTTTTAACCATTTTTCATGAGTTGTCGACAGTGCTCGAAATTAACTTAGACCTGAAACGTATTCAATGCGTTTTACGCGAGAACGCAAACATCGCAAAAGCCTCGACGGCTTACGTGAAAATGCACCGTTGAAAATACATGTTCTTTTTGTCGAGGGAGGTAGTAGGAATACAGATCGAGTGGTAGACAGTCAATGGTAAAGCGGGTAAAGGTGGATTCATTAAGTTCGCATTGACCCAGATGTGTATATCCTTACCTGGGTATTTTATGCTTTGGGTTTCATTGCAGCTCTGCATTTTAGCATTTCAATTTTTCAGGGTCAGGAGGACAAGAGTGTTCGTCAGTCTTTCCGACGAAATTCTCATACAAAGTCTTTACTAGGGCCTCGCAGGACTTATTCTCCAGTGGAAACATTCCCATGACATATCCTCCTTCGCCAGCACAATTTTATCGTGGGGGAAACCTTCACATATCAGCTGCCTTTTTCCTCATGGGTACCTTACCATCCAGTGTGTGCCACCGCTTGGCGATACTACAGTTGTAGCCGCGGTTTGTTTATTTCAGTGTGTATAACCAACTAATGTTTCATCGACGCCAAGCTTCAAAGAAATGATATATTTTATAGTTGTTGGTAAGCTTTACATGAATACATCATAGATACTTCTATTCTACACGTTTTACTTTGAGGTTTGTTGTCAAGTGGAGCGAGCGTAATAACCCTTCAATATACTCAAAATAACAGAATATACCATGATCTCACAGCATCTCATGTTTGACCCTCAAGTGCATTACGATGTATCATAAAACTATCAAAAATGACACCGAACTCTTCTGAACCCTCATTTTGATCTGTGATTGCAATTCACATGGCTGAGCTTCGCACTGCTTGTTACTACAGTTTTGTGCATGGTTCAAGTTCAAGATACATCTAACCTACACAAAAACGACGTCCAATATCCCAGATAAAAAACAGACTTGAAAAGTGATATTTTCACGCACACCATGTGTGTTTTCATGTAATTTTTTGACTTCGATCCCCCAACTCCTCTAATTTACATGTTTTATTTGCAATGAATATTGAGAGGGGCGTCCGTAAACCTCACCACCCAAAGCTTTTCAGTAAGCCAAAGTGAAAAAGGGAATTAAGCATACTGTCTGCGTGACACAGTTTAATTGCCTGCTGTCGCACTTGCTTACACAGCCGTCAACCTATCAAACACACACACAGAGTAAACAAGTCCCACCTAATTATTCGACATCCATATGCACGGCAGGCTAAGACAAAACGACTGTCATTTTGCCAACTAAAGACCAAATTTATTTTGTTAGCAGAGGTAATGTAGTTGACCCCGAAAACAAATCAATGCAGGAGTGAAAAGCATCTTAGAAAGAGGGTATCCACATGCCCGTGTACGGGCTGTAATGACGCTTACATGAAGTTAGCGATGATTCATGCAATATTTAAAGTTGCTTGGCTCTTTCTGATAGTTGCTTGGCTCTTTCTGATAGGTTGGCGAAGTTATCGATGATTCATGCAATATTTAGTGTGATTTGGCTTTTTCTGATTGGTAAGCATCCAATTAGCATGTACAAGACATGGATGTTGCAATCCTAGTACAAGAGTAATTTGTTTATGAAAAGCTAGAGTAGCAGGCGTCATTACACACATCATTTTGTGAATATATGAGGAGACGCCAACATCGGACACAGCACTCAGGAGGTATATTGATCGGAAATACAGCCAAAGGCATTGGAAATGGCCGTGATTGTCAGATTTTGTCTTGGAGTAGCGTGCATTTTGGCCTGGGCTAATGGCGGTGAGTTAATAGTAAACTTTTAGGTTAAGTGACATTTGATAGACTATTGATCTATGACATTTAATATGGCAACGTACGTTTGCAGTACTGTCAGCATAGTTTGTTACAAGGTTGGCTCACCAACCGATAAAATGTAATCACCCACATACTTTTACCGACTTGGCTACAGCTATGTATTGTTTATATGCACTTGTTGAGTTTGACACAGTCCTGTACGATTCTGATTTCGTACTTGTTCCACAAGGTTTTAATTCAGCGTGAGCGACAGTTTGGCTGGTCAAAAGTTACGGAATTTTACAGGCGATGAAGTCTAACCTAGAGGATACAACACTTATCGTTGTTTGATAGAGATACAGGCCCTTTGACCTTCCTGTTTTGTGTTTGAGCACCGGTAGTTTGGACCAGCCGTTGTGGCCGTAGTAGCATGCACTTCGGCTGAATGAAAATAATATTTCAATCAGATCACCTAAGATAAACTGTTGAATCACAGATATCTGGCCAGACGGAGAAATAAATATAGTGTAGCAATGCACAACAATGCGTCATCACTGTTTACATTTATCTTGATTATACCTATAAACAGTAAACAACGCACATTTTTTCCGACCCATGATGATATACTCCGTTTCTTAGGGTCTTTGCTACAACTGCGTGAATTAAGAATAGTGATCATTATTGAAGATTCAAGTGCAGTACTTTTGCAAGTATGCCAATGATAGAAAGATTCATTTTTATCAACAATAATCATGACCATAAATTTATTAATAACACGTTTGCTTACAACCTTGTAGGACCTGGTAAAACCTTCATGGCAGTGCACGAAGAATGCACTTTACTTAAAATTCGACCCTCGTGAATTCAGTTTTGATTCGATACAGTGAGTGACCGCTACATTCGAAACTCATAGCACTGGAATGTTTTTGCAGTCGTCATGTTCTTTATAAATTAGCCTCACGTGCCTCCAGATAAATTGCGCAACTTTGAACTTTGTATGATGAGAAATTAGATTTTAAGTCTAGCATAACCAGCCACTGCTCGATCCGCTGATAAAGTTAGCTGGTACAAGCTTGTTCGGTCAACAATCGTCAGGCCCCTTTGACCATAAGTTTGACGTATCTCAACATATATGCTTTGGCCCCTGATTGATTTGAATTTTTTCAGAAACGATAAAGAATTTAAGATTGAGTTGCGATTTATAAGTGACGATTCCTAATATTTGTGGTACAAATTAGGTCCCAACCAGCGTGTTACGCCTTTTCAGTAGACTGTGTCGCAACCAGGAATGGATTCATTTGTTGATGGCGAAGCAAAGCGGGTGTTGACATCAGTAGATGTTCTTGCAAAGTCATCATTTGTCACTGTTTGGACATTATCTGAAATTAAGTGACCGAGTTAACAGGTTGTCGATGTAACGTCATTTCGATTGTGGCACGTTGTTCCTCTTTCCATTTTTCAGTATCAAAGGTCATGCCAAGTTAAATAGCTGATAATGCACACCCTCATAATTTTGGTAGTGTATATATGTGAATACGGTTTGTGTGGCTTATCGAACGCGCTCAGGGCAAGGGTCATCGCCAAAGAAACTTGTACGGAGCTTTATTATTGACTGTCTACGGACTTAACTCTGCTATCTGTTAACTACCTCGACGATAAAAAACATATCTTCGACTATTTTTCCGTGAGCCGTCGACAGTGTTCGACATTGAACATTATGCGTTTTTTGCGAGATTGCAAACGTCGCAGAAACTGTCGACGGCTCACGTGAAAATCGGCGAGAACGGCCACATTGATTTCAGGGCCACGGTTCGTCTATGCTGTGTAATCAAACCATTATCTCGTAATCAGGTCGCGCGTCTTGTTCGATACGTACCTTCTCATTGAGCTTCTGTATAAGTGGGGTGTACACGGCCAGTCGTCAGTACGAGTAAACGTAAGGCCAAGTTGCATGGATGTAGCGAAGCAAAGCGGCTGTCCACTTGAACATCGCCTTTTCTTAGAGAGGCTTTCTAGTTGAATGATTGGTTCTTTGTTTTGTTGTTTCTTATGTACAATGTTTGTTCTATGAGTTGTAAAACTTGGTTGAATTAATTTTACATGCGTTAGAGTCACTTATAGGAGTTAGTCAGGCTGAGAAATTCGGGTTGGGGCAGCTCCTTAAGGCTAGGTGTCGCAATATCTCTTACGTATATCAGATATTTACGTGCGATATCGATTTTACAAGTCTAGTATCGTGCAGTGTCGAAGAGAGAGAGTCAGATATAGGAAGTAGTGCTGAGCCAGTTCTGTAAGGTAGTGTAAGTTCCTATGTTTGTATAATAATTATGCATTTGTTACCGTTGACCACTGGTAATCAAGTGTAATAGATTCGAGAATGAGTTCGATGTACAGAAGCTACTCTATCACACATGCGGATCTGTGTATCATTGGCAAGCAGTGACTCTAAGATGAATCTGTTGATGAAAACACTAAGACGATTGGTGATTCTGATTATCCTGTAGTTGAATCAGCAGAAATAAGTACCAACGTTAAAACATATTGCATCATGGAACCTGTTGAATGCTTTATATCCATCATATAAATATTTCCCTTAAAATATCGCTGTATGCATATGAAATCACTGTTTGAACATAAAAATGCTTTAGTCGCATTATATGTTAATGCTTGCAAATGAAACACAGCTATATACTCATAATACCATTATTTTACATTAAAAAAAACAATATGTGCACATAATATCTTCATGTTTGCAAATAAAATGCTACTTTGGACACATTATAGTTTCACGTGCTTTGTTGACTGTTGCGTAGGAAATTCATGACGTCGGAATTTCTGCTTTGGTCTGATTGTGTGGCAATTCAGCCTCACGTGCCCCTTTCTTAACAATAAAATGCATTTGAGTGCGACAGGAAGTCTGCGTATCACCGTCTGACTGGTATTTCGTGCTATTTGTTACAACCCTGCTTTTTCTGTTGGTTGTTGTCATTATTGCCCATTTGTTTATGATATGGCTAAATAGTTGAAGAATTCGATTACCAACGCTTACTCATAACCTTTCCAATGTTAGGGATCAGTGACGTCACGTCATGGTGGCTATTTATTGATAAAAGATAATCAAAAACTGTATTTTCTGCTTTTGACCTCCAATCGACTATCAACTATCACTTCAGCATATGTAGCTCCGATTTCTGTGCTGTTAGGACGCTGAGACACAATTTGAACCTTTTTTTGGTATATCAGAAAAGTTTAACCTTGAGTTGATCTAGATATGATGATGACGTCATAAGGTCTTTGTAATGTTTCAGTTCCCGTCTACTTGTTACGCCTTTTTGTGTTGCAATCAGGAAGTCACTTGTTTATGAAAAGTCTCGAGAAGCGGTTTTATTGCAAAGTCATCGTTTTGTGAATACGTATATAATGCGACGTGTTGGTCAAACAGAGAATTGTTTATGTATCGGGATCGGCAATTCAACCAAGCCATTCTGAGAGCAAGCGATGATTGGAACACTTTTTCTTGGAGTGTGCATTTTGGCTGGGACGAATGGCGGTAAGAGAAAATAATATTTTATATGACAGAGTCGCCGAAATATCGATAAATGGCATGTTAAGTGTGACGAGTGCCGTTGCTGCACTGTCGGCAGACTCAGAGTTTGTTTGAGGATTGACCCATGAGTCTGTAACTGTTTTCACTTATTCATAATGCAGTGACGGAGTTCATGTATTGCCGAAGGGCAACTTGTTGAGCACAACTTCTTAAGTTTGATGGCCTGCCTGGTTGCGTGGTGACCACTAAAGTATGTTTAGGTGTTAGCTTTAACTGGTATTTGAACAACTTCAGAGAGATACATTCAACCATTCATTCTGTGAATGGGGTAATTCCACGTTGACCCTATCGGTAGACATAGGCTTGCCCCGCACGTCAACCCGTAAGGGTATCGTGCGAACTGTAACCTCGTTTTTCTACACTTTGAAATCATGCAAATTCATTTTTGATTAATGGTTTTTGTCGGCCGACGATACCTATAATTGCGTACGATACTACTGAAGCTTGACTCTCGACTGTTGTCGTCTGAATCTTTGGCAATTTTCAGGCTCTCGTGCCTGTGGATTGAGAATAAATTTGTGGTTCGAACAACAGGAAATTTCACTTTTCGGATAGTGCTCATAGACGGTACAGCTGTCGTCCCTGCTCGTCAGGCCATGTGTCCTTCGGTTTTGGTATTTCAACACCCTTCCTTTGGGTGTTGGTCTTTTTTGTCATTTCAGCCATTATGTCTGCCGAGTTAAAACATTCCAATCTGTCGAATCACATTCCCTTGGTCTTCGGAAAAGTAAATAATTAATCAGTCTTTGAATATTGATATCCATATAGCCAAGAAGTTTTGGAATTCGAATACAAACATTCATCTGCGACCCTTTGAACTCTACCTCCTTTTGACCCGTGACGTCATGCAGTAATCATAATGCCTCAGACAGAATCATCTATTCAATCATCTAGAAATCATCTAGACAAAATGATTTATTCAAGTCTACGTTTTGCTGTGCTATCACTATAGTGTAGCGTTTATTTCATAACACTCTTTACGCTGACACACTTTTCCGAAAACATCGAGTTGACATGTAAACGTGATGATTTTATACGCTGTTATCAATAATAAGGCTCCAGTTCAAAGATTACGTCCCCGGTAATACAAAATTGTCGCAATATGAGGGACAATTTGTTTATGAAAAGCCTTGATGAGTTGACGTCGGCAAATATTATTGACAAAAAAAAAACAATTTTGTGCTCAATGCACGACTTGTTGAGTGTAACACATATTTTTCATGCTCCTTGCTTCAGCGTAAGCTCACTTACTAGTATTTGCATAGAGTCAAAAATAGTATGTTCGGAGCTACACATGTCATTTCAAGAACAATATTACAAACTATCTCCAATTCCGTCGACCATATCTCACCTCATTCGAATAGATCTAGAGGTTTGGCAACTGTCTGCAGGCATAGAAGGGCCGACCTGATGTGCGTGGTTGAGGTGTCTCGTGCCTGTGGTTATACAACTCAGGCTATACAACACAAGTAATCATTGTTCAGCAAAAATGTGGCAGCTTAAAACTAATGTTGAGGCACAGTGGATCGCTGGTTAGGGTACCGGACTCATTATTGGCAGACGGTGAGTTCGAGAGCCAGTAGATTTAGAGTAACAGACTTGGAGACTCTATAGCACGGTGCTGTGCCCTTGATCAAGTTACTTTTCTCCTCATCGCTCCGTTTGGTAGTGAGTTATAGGTAGCTCATCCTGTAATTGGGTTCACCTGTCGGATGAGCAATAAAGAATAAAATAGTGTATAAACCAAACGATGCATTAACGATTTTTGACAAAAAATATCTTTTTTGTCCTTCAGTCAAGCCCAGTGATTCATGGTTACAGACACCTGTCAGCGCAAAGGTGCGAGAGGGCGATGACCACATCTTTAGATGCCAACCCAACATGACATCACGTGTTCCAGCCAAAACTAAGTGGTTCAAGGACCGTATCCAAATATCAACTAACAATACAGTACACGGTGATAAAGAGAAATACTGGATCATAGGCAATCATTCGGAGGGAGAATTTCATCTCGTCATACGGAATGTGTCCCTGCTCGACGAGGCTGAATATACGTGTGAGTTTATCCATGCTAATCCAAGAAAACAGAAAGGAAGACTTACTGTAAATGGTAAGTATACGAAACTTAAGCCACATAAGACTAACTGCTGGATATCTGATACACTTGATTTCAACACGATTTTTGCTGATTCGAAGGAAAATCAATATTCATAATACAGGCATATTACTCTTATTACTCTCATACGGAATGACACCAAAATTATGAAATGCACGAGGATACGCAGATAGCTGTGCTTGCTCTTTGCATATGTAGTTGATGCTTTAAATGCGATCAATGCATTTTTCGATACTTGCATATACGTTCAAGCGTACCTCCGTCCCTACGAACTTTGCCCAAGTCTTCAGCTACATAATTACGCAACTAGCCAGTATATTATAGAAATAACGGGCGACGCGCTGACCATTAACGTTTATTTGTGGGCAAGGGCGAGAGGAAAGCCAAAAATTAACGGGCGAGGCTCGCCGAGCCCGTTAATTT